>CAJNJA010007816.1:0-15876 GCA_905231915.1 Symbiodinium necroappetens
CTACTGCTACTGTTACTGTTAATATTACTGCTACTGATACTGCTACTCCTACTCCTGCTCCTGCTCCTACTACTACTACTACTACTACTCCTGCTACTACCCTACGACAACGACTCCGACTTCTACTATCACTGCTACCACTGCTACCACAGTTTTCACTGCCACGGCTATCACTGCTACCATGGCTATCACTACCACTCCTACTACTGCTTGCTGCAGCTACTACTACTTGCGCCGAAACGACGAATACCGCTCTCCACCAGTACTGCTTCTACTTCTACTCTTGGAATGCCACGTACCCATAACAGTCCTACTCCGGAGTTACTGCGGCTGACCGCTGAGGTGAAAGCCACACCTGGACCACGAGACGATGTCGTGCTCGAGGGTCTTCATTAGCAGAGCGAAAGACCGGGGCCCTTGCATTCCAGGTCCAGTCCGTCCTGCACGTCCCCGGCGTTGGTTGGCCTCTAGCGTGTCCCGAGTCTTTTGAGACCCAGTACCATGTTTTGGGGCCGCTCTGAACCTTTATCTGGGGTTCGGGACTGCTGAGGCCGTGACATTTGCTTGTGAGATGGGTGTCACCTGCAAGCTGTCCATACCTGGCTAGCTCATTTCTCTCAACAAGCTATTCGCCAACCACTTCCTAAAGGTTCACTAAAACTGAGCACTAAATTTGCAGGTAGCTTGACTTGGTGCATCCTGAGCATGGCGCCCATCTTAGGATTGTAGATCTTGAGCTTGCAGTAGCCTGAAACAGCTTGCCCGTGCAACCAAGACAGCATGTCGGCATGCTCGCTGCACGACACCAAGACACATGCAGCAAACAAATGCCATGTTGCTCAACGGCACGCGCGAGCAAATGCTATGTGTCACGGCCCTGCAGCTTAAACGCTGTCTGGCAGCTGTCCACCGAAACGTGAGTTTCTCACAGCTTCGGTCCTAGCTAGGTCGAGGCGTCCCAAAATATTCACCTCAAGATTCTTTAACAAGGCCAAAAGCAAGTGGACACCAACGACCCTCCTTGAGAAAGTATTGAAATAAGAATTGAAATAAGAATGGAGTGCATTGGGCATTATTGAACATAGCATGGAGTGCGGGAACTAGATCCTGCCAGCCTGGTGTCGGCAAGTCTGCCCTCCTTGCTGATTAAACAGAAACCTTGACATGGCCCGGCCACCCGGCAAATGTGCCGCTCAAAGCACAGCACACCGCACCATGTGACAACAACACTCACGCTAGGCAAGAGCTGCTGTTGAGCTCTCACCTCTACGACGCTGCACCTCAGCTACGCTTTTCGAAGGCTGCCAACCGGGCCTCCATCTCTTTGAGATCAGGATCGGCCTTGATTTCCTTGTTGCTGTAGCCGAATTCGGTGCGCAGCTTGGCCTTGTACACTTCAATGTCGCCTTGAAGCTGTGCATACTCCTTCTGTTCTTCGGCACTAAGCGGGGTCTTCTTCTTGGCATCCTTCTTGGCGTCCTTGTCCTTCTTGGAGCTACCTGGATCCTGCTTTTCCTTCAGCTCGTTCAGGCGAGTCACCATGGATACTATCTTCTCGTTCTTGTTGATCTGGCCGCCGCTCATGCCCTGCTCTTTCAGGATGGCCTTCTCCTCGCACAGGGACCAAGACATAATCATTCAATACGAGCCCAGAATCACGAAGAGACTCCCGATCAATGCCATCCCACACTGCGTGCTCAGAAACCTGTGCCTCTACCTGAACCAGACATCACCTTATGCCTGTGTTTATGCAAATGGCATGCGACACTCGTCCTCGATAATCTGCTGCTTCAAGCCTTCGAGCTCCTTGAGCTCATCGGGGCTGAGGCCTGCGCTCTCCTTCTCTTTCTTCTCCTTCTTGCTGTCCTTGCGGGCCTTCTGCTCAGGGGCCTCCTGCACGGTCTCCGGCTTCTCGATCTGCGGAAGCACCGCCGCCTTCGTGACGAAGTGGCCGAACCTCTACTCTTATGTCGCTGTTTCGCTAGTAACCCTCACACTATTAAACACTTCTTGGGGATCCTTCCTCGGTTCAACCGGATCAGAAAGAGTGATCTGGGCGCGGCGAGAAATACTGATCTGTATATAGCCCGCACAAAAGTTATTTGCGGCGGACAAAATGGTGCCCTGCACCCGCTGTAGCCTGAAGAATAATGATCCGCAGCACGCGACATTTTTTGGCGCTGGCGCTCGCGCTCGATCCAGCCAGGCAAGGCGAGGTTTGTGGCGGGTTACAGGGTTTGCTGGAGCCCGACTCAGCTCATTTCGAGCCTCAACAATTCAGATCACTTCAGAAAGCGACATATTGATCTGCCGCAGAAGAATGATTTGCAGCGGGCAAATAGCGATCTGTAGTCCGCAGACTTTTGAATCCTGGAGTGATCGGGACCGGAAGCAATGATTTTGGGGTGAGCCGGGAAAGACAGACTGATCGGACCAGGCCAGACCGAGCCTGCGGCTTAAACCTGGGGCCCAGCGCTTGCTTGACCTAGGCTTAGGCCCAAACCGGCCCGGGCCTACCAAACTTAGACCAGCGCCCCTTTAACGGTCGTCATTGGGAAACCCGAATACTATTTGTGAGCTAAAACAGATTGCAATTTAAGGGACGCTGTTTGCCCGCCTCCCGATCACCATTCCAGGAGCCATGGCTTGCTCCAGTAGCATTCATTCATTTATGATTAGAGCATTCGCAACATGCACCGCAACGGTTGCCCGACGCCGGCGAGACAACTCTACTCCTTCATGGCACACTAAAGACCTCATTCCCTACGAAGTTGTGTGTGTCAGAGGCGAACAACATACACAACAGAATTGCTGAAAAGGGACTGCTTCTGAATAGTCAAGGAACTTTGGCTCAAGCCCCTTGACAATCTTGCAGGCATCCACGTACTTGTGTTCGTTCTTCAGCTCGGCTATCTCCTTCCCCTTGGCCGAGCGCTCCTTTTTGTTGTCTTTGCCAGTCAGCTGGTTCGATTCCGTCTCCAACTTGGCGATCCTTGTCTCAACCTCTTTCTGATAAGCCTCGGCCGCGGCGCTGTCGTACTCAGCACCGGAGGCCTCCGTGGCTTTCAGCAGCTTCATGCCCATTTCTGCCTGCAATTCGAGCGCCCCACCCTTGACTCGGCCATCGACGGCGGCCATATGGAAGAGGGAGCACGGCGGTAGGGCGTAAGGCACAGGTCGATGCAAAAAATGACTTGGGAAGTGTAGCATGAAGCAATCCCACGACAGGCAGCTTTCGAGATGACTGACCAAAAAATTATGTCTGCAAACTCAAATCGTCATGCCATTGAATCCTCGCCCCTCTCCCACAGAATCGCCTGTGTCGATCACATACTTAATGCCATCCACCGTGAGCGAAGTCTCTGCGATGTTTGTGGCCTCACAGAGAAAGCATGGCCTACCATAGCGGCTGGGTATGCAAAGCACTGCTGGGCAGAACTGTTGCAAGCAAGATACCACGATCACCTTTCGTTTGTCGCTGCTCTCGAAAATCTTGGCCTGCACGGCATTACAAGCGGACGCGTGCTTTCGGAAATCAGGCCTGGTGAGCGAGTGAGGCCTGCAAGTCCGAGGGGAGCTGCGAGTAGATCGGCAAAATGGACACGGGCGGCACATTCTCACCAACCTGTCCACGAGTGCCGAACGATCCATAGCTTGAGAGTGCCTAATGCCATGAAAATGCAAACCGTAAAATGAGCCTGTGAGATGCGGTCCGCTAGCAAAACGCACGTGGCCTGACTGCAGGCGCATCTTTTGCTGAGAGACTTGGCCACTGAACTCTCCAAGTGCTTTCCACCTCAATGTCCTCTTGCCCAGTCATGAAGATCAGGACCTTTGAGATCCAACCGTCATGACAGGGGCGGACCCGCGGACCCTGGCCACGCTTGCTGGGGATCGGGCATCTCCCTGATCCTGACCTGGAGACAGGCTTCATGCAGGATGCAACGAGCTGCGAGAAGAGAGATGGGGGAGAGCTGAAACGAGATATGCCTGGTGTGCATGTCATCATGCTTTACACATTGGCACTAAACATGACATGCATCCCTGTTCAAACCATCCTTCGAAAGCTGGGTTCGTCGGCCAACATGGATTGCGATCGCCTGCTGCACTGCGGCATCGACATAGTCCTGTCCAATGCAGGTCTCGATTCCCCATGTTAAAGCACAGGAAGCGCCACAACGACTCCAAAGTCGCTCCAGCCGACCTACTTCGGACCTACTTCCACCAAGCCCTCTGCAAGGCCACCTGAGCTGTACTTCTCGCATAGAAGGTATCCACCTGAGCAAGTAGCTGTCGAGCACGCACAGCCGATTCACAACACCGCATCTGCGGAAAACCGGGAGCCGGACAGGAAACGTTCGACCTCCAGGGCACATCCCTCGCTCCCGAACCGAAGCGACAGGCTTCAATCCTACAAGCAAGCCTAGCATAGAATACAAGTAGTTGAGATGGCGGTTCACATCAGTAAGTAGGGATCAAGATTGGGCCAAAATGCGAATCAGCACCAATCACAGTATTTGTAGATGGGATATCAGTAAGCCTCGAGATTGGGAACACTCATGCACTCATGCGACTCGCGGTTCGGTAGCCATTGCTATAATCCCAACTCTTCCGGCATGCTCGGCAAGTCCCCAAACCATGTCTCGTCAAACAGGTATCTGGTATCCCGAAATGGTGTCTGCATGAAGTCTCTTCCACTTCCACTACCGCAAAGATCTGCTACATGGCCTAGAGTCGGAAAGGCTCCCTGGCCAAGGTAAAGACAATCAATTCCACTGTGATTTGCATCGCGGGGTATCGCGGGCACCGTGAGCTACCTAGGACCTAGGTGATGCGATCGCGAAACGCTCGATCTAGAAACGTACTGGTGAAGCAAGACAGGAGAACTATAGTTTCAACTGCACTTGCTAACAACGTCCTTGCATAATACATGTTGCGTTCATGCAGAGTGCATTGGCAGCATCACCATGCATCGTCACCGAACTCGCCTTTATCAGGCATGTATTGGCGACAGTCCGAAAGCAAGACTTCTGTGCAAAAATACTACACGAGCCGCTGGTGAGCACGGCTTCGGATTGCGTCGACATGGTTCTGCTGAGCATCAAAATCCCGTCTGGTGCAAGTTGTGGGCCGGCCTGGGATGTTAAAGACAGGCACGTTGCCAAAGAACCTGGGATGTCAAAGGATCTGAATAGTTCCAGAATGATGCTGCAGTGACATTATGCTGTGGCGCCAAGTCACGCCGCGAATTTGTCTGCATCCATGGTGGCTGACGTGATGATCAGCTTGAAGTCATGCCGGCGGCCAACTACAGTCCGCAGGATCTCAGCGCGAAGCTGGCAGTGGTGTAACAGCTGATGGATCTCGCACTGGGTAGGTGTAACCGTCAGAGCAAGCATCGCTTGCCAATTATAAGCCTTACTAGCCTGCCTTAGTGACAGCCTCAGCGCAATCGACTCATAAGCTCCCAGCTCCGAACAAGACGTCTGTGTTGAGCGAGCGCTCGTGCGCTTCGTCCATGATGACCGCCTGACTTCTTTGCTTTTGATGCCACTCCCAAGCCCTCCTACTGTTGGACTCTCGCTATACAGTTATGGGGCGAAGCCCGTCCCAGAGCTTGCATGGGATCTTTCATATGAAAAGAAACAGGGCATCAGACTTGGACCTTTGAGGACCTGACACAATATCTGTCCAAGTCCGGCTCAAACAAGGTTTCTCGCAGAAGCACGCCATCGGTCATGTACCTTGAAGCGGGCGCCGGACTCAACCAAGCGGTGCACCGGTGCTGCTGCAATGACCCAGACCATCCCATATCCATTCATCCCAGATCTCACAACATCGACAAGTGACTTGATGATAGTCGACTCGCTGGTGCAGTCCTGCACAGGCAATAGCCTTCAAGAAGCGATGCAAGTAAGATGGCAGCCGAACATCGAGGGCAAGTCCTCGAACCGAATGGAGTAGCCCACCTGCATGCTGAGAATGCAAGCAGACACCAAAGTCGGATTTTTTCCTCCCTACCTAGCAAGGGCGAGCCCGCATTGCAGGGTCGGATGCAGACAGCGGTTCGCACTGTACGCCTGGTTAACTGGTCTGACAGAAGATCTTGGTTGGTTGCACCAGGTCTTGGGGAACATCTGCATGCCATGTTCTCCGAAGTGCAGGAAGATCACAGTCTTCCGCGTATATTCAAAGCCAGTCAATCAATCACGCTCATCATTGACTCTTCATGGCTTGTGCCTTTGTGCCCAGTTCACAGCCCATCTCGTCCGCGACGCGCTTCGCCACGGACCTGTTGGAGCCCGATTCCGCCATGTTGACAGCAAAGACACGCAAACAGCACAAGACTGTGCTCCCGGCACAGCTGCAACACGGCGAGGCTGTGTGCATCCGATTTGGCCGTTCACCGAGTAGCCAGCTTCGTGCAGGTACCTCACGCACCCCGCATGCAATGTCACTGCAAGGGCTGCTCCTGGCTTTCGAATCGGCCCGCCGGAAAGCTGCTATAGATTGCACCACGTCTCGAAGAACTGCTGTCGAGTGCATGCACTTCGAAGTCGGAGCATGGGAGCAAGCCTGTATATTGGGCCTAGCATGCATCTCAAGCATCGGGTGCTGAGTGAGCTGTGTCGTCTTTCCCGATCCAGTCTCGCCGACGCAAATCATGACCTGCAGGGACATGAGACACGGCTTCGTGATTCCAACAGTCGCCTCAAGGCCGTCTCGGGAGCCAAGTGACGTTGTGCTCACGCAGAAGGTCGATGAGCTCTTCCCGCACCTTGAAGACCTGAGCCCAAACGATCAAGGCCTTCTCAGAGATTCCCAGAGAGCATCAGAGAGTCACTGCCGAACTCACACGAAGAAGGCTCAAGCATTGCATAAGAGGGCGGAGGCACATCGCCAATCTGTGGACTCACCGTGCTAGGCCGCCAGCAGGAAGGCTTCGTCTCTGCTGCTGGATCGACCGCGTCTTCGCAAATTCCGACTGGGCCTCAGTTCCGTGCGTGGATTGCTGTTTCGGAACAACGTTGTCTCGGAAAATGTTGTCGTCGGTGGTGACAAGAAGCCGATCAAAACAGCAACTATCAGTCCTGCTAATGCGGCCATGCATCCTCTGTCTTTTGGTTCTTCAAGGCTTGGCCGTACTGGTTGCTGGCCTGAGCTGACAAGGAAGGCAACTGACGTGTTGTATAGCTGGCTTTGGTTCTTTAAGCGAGAACTGTTCACGCAAGAAGAATCGAAAACATTGAAAACATCGCCTACCAGAAGAATCGGGTATGAGACATCATGACGGCAGCTGCAAGAAACAAGACATCATGCAGTTACTTTGCCTACTGCCCGACTCTATCCTGCGGTGCGACATCATTTCCCGTGCTTCCTGAGGTTTGCCCTGGCATGTCCAGCATTGTTCCCAGCCTTGTGGTCAAACTCATCGTCTGAAACGTCGTCCTCCTGCTTATCCGTGTCCGTCTTCCTTATGGAGACAGCTGCTGCCGTCAAAGTCAACAAGCGCCGTTGGGCGTGCGACGGCAAGCAAAATTATCCGTGATTCAACGGCGACATAGAAACCTTGTTGCAGAGCTGAACCACGCCATAATCGGCTGAGCCACTTCTTGACGCCCATCACGTTGCCCATGTTGGAGCCTGTGGCAGCTAAGGCTTCTTTTTGTGCCCCCAACTCTTCCCCGAACCGGGGGCAACCGTGGGCAGCCCCCGAGGCTCCCCAGCGCCTGCCTGCAAGTTCCCAGAAACGTTGCCGGAACCTCTGTCGGCATCATGGAGACATGCTTAGAATGCAATCAAGCAGAGGCTCGGCATTCCGAATCCAAAAACACAAAAAAGTGCAGAGCTCTTGGCTTGCTCTGGTCTTGCTCCTCACGCACTTGTCTGACCTCTGTCGAGCCGAGGGTGTGTCGGCGCTCGTCAACGTCGGCGCTCCGCGAAAACAAGCCGAAGGCAGATCCAGCACTGGGGTCGGGCACCACCTTCGAGCCCTGCTTGCAGAAGACAGCCATGTCGGACGTCGGATCTTTGACGGCACTCCTGATGCATTCAGTGCGTTGTCAGCTCAGGCGTGTATGCCTTTGGTGTCAATCCGTGAAGATGGCGCGATGGCCTACTGAGGCCTAGGCACTGCCTCTGTTTGTGTGGTGAAGACCTTGCGGCCGTCCAGGAACGGTGGCGTCGTGTCCCGGGTCTCAGCGTCGCAGCCAAAAAATAAACTGTCCTCTAGGTGTTGAAAGTCAATCATAATTGCCCGAGCTGAAGCTTCCAGATGGCTGAGGCTGGCACAACAACGGCAACACCTCACATGCATTTTCCGGGAATGGGCCGTGCAATCCGATGCTGCAGCTCACCCCGGTATGAGCTTTTAGAATGCTCCGGGACGACTAAGACCATGGGCGCTTCTCTTCGTCCTCTTTGGAGAAGTCCAAGTTTACCTCCTTCCGCTCTGCCAAACCCATGGCCCCGAGCCTCGGCAAGTCGAGGGACCAGACAGGGCACACAACCAACAGTCTCATCTCGGACGCGGGCCTGTTAAGCTCCCAAAGCTCGTTGGCTTCGTTTTTTTGCTGCTGCCGGATATTCACCCGGGCAACCTTGGAGGAGGGTTGTGGCTCGAAAAGTTGCATCGCCGGGCGTCACCACAGAGTCAAACGCCGAAGCCAATTGGCGCTTCTTCTTCTCTTCCTTCTCGGCCTGCTTGACATCAGAATGCACGACGACAAGCACTTCTGCTGTCAGGCAGACTGTTAGCTGGAGTTTGCATCCGTCCATGCTTGCGCCGCAAAACCACCCATCCTGACCTCCTGCACTGGGTCCATCGCGTCCATGCCCTGAGCAGCCCCACCTTCTTCGGCCTGGTGCTTAGCGCAGCCTATTGTGCTGCTGGATCATGCAGCTGAGAGGAGCAAGCGTGACGATGTTAGGATGGCTGACATGGCACATGCAGCACGTCTCACACCGATTCAGAGTTTCGTTTGTTTAGGCGAGACTCTCAGGGTTCCTTGCACTGATCGCCCAATGCCCCAGCTTCAAACCGAAACGCGTGTCTAACATAGTTGGGTTCGGCGCTCATTCTCGAACATGCCAGGCGGGGTTCTTGCTGCTTAGTTGGTTGGAGGTGAGACCTACGATCGAGTATGGTCACGGACATTGTCTAAATATATAACCAGTCAAGCACACTCAAATACGGTTCTCAGGTTAAAAACTGGCCAGGCTTGTTAGGAGGGTGTGTCACGCAGCGGGACGCCTGCACACAACGCGGCTTTTTTGGTGAAACCTATGCCTCGACTGTGCTGCTCCTGGTTGCCTTGTCTAATATGTTCGACCCACTGCTTAAGATGGGGTCCAAACACAATGTAAGACTTAAAGTATAACTCCGCTACCGATTGCCAGGTTCGGAACAGCTAGACTGAAACTCAACTTCGGGGCTCCCTGGTTTCTTTCGCCCATAGCCATCCATTGTACCAAACCAACTTGTCGGGTCCATGTTAAAGTCTCTGGGCTCACACGCATGCACTGAACTTAGCACCCCTGGCTGTGGGGTTACCTCTTTCTCCAGATCTCGCTACTTTGCTACCCGACACTGCACTCGGTGATCGTTTCTACAAGGACGTCTCTGATCACAAGCTGACATAGGGTGAATAAGTCTGCACAGGATGGTAAGCACTTTGGCCCCAGCATGCCCGCTCTTCATTCCAAGGGGGGGAGCTCTACAAAGTTAGTTTCAGCTAGGGTTCGGGAGCCATATCGGCTGAACGACCGAGGGCGGAGAGATGTGATAGAAGGAGTGGACAGAGGCAGGATCGGAGGATTGGGAGATGATTGTGTTCGTCTCTTCCACACGGGCATCTCGTGCTCCACCTGTAAACAAATGTGCTTGAGCCACAATGAAGCCTTGGGTTTGAGGTTTCCTGGTATGGCCCCTACTAACTACTATATGTGCCGGAACCCAACCCCACTTGCTCAAACCCCCTCCTTCGCCTCCAATGACTACATTATATCCAAAGATGATTTTACATAGAATCTGTTAACCCAGCAGGCTGAAACCTCTGAGCATCCGGCCATGTACCAGTCACGGTCCAGTTTGCCTTCAAGGTCTTGAGTCGCAAACAGGTGCAATGGTCGACATGCTGTGCCCTCCGACGTGAGACATCTATCAGCAGTCCGTCGGGATACAAGACCTCACCATTTCGATTCTCCGTCAAATCTTCGCCTTCCTCGTACTCATCGATCTCAGCTTCTGCTTTGATCTTTTCTTCAATCCTGGTAGCGCTTGATTCCATGCTGATCGCCCTGCATCTGCCTGCTACCGTACTCTTCACCAAAATGTTCGAATCATGTAGTACGACTGTATTGCTGACTGACAAGACATAACATGAGCCATCAGCTTGAGGCGAACTATCGCGTAAGCTCTTCACTCGTTCTTCGTCATGACTTGCTCGGTGATGTTGTGGTACCTCCGTAGCTTCATGCAAACAGTCTTGGAATTTGGAATTCCACTTGTGGCTTGTCAGCGCTGAGCCACGGCTGCATGAACGCGAGAAAGAACGAATGGATTCGGCTGCACTTGACGATAGCATGCGGACGGATATGAAGTAAGACGGATAAGGAAAAGATATGCCTCCAGCATCGTAGGGAACATGATTCCGACCGCATAGACTTGCAGCAATGTTGCCGAACACACCCAGGTTCAAAGACCCTTCACGCTTCATGCGGCTGGGCACTGCAAGTCCTTGTTGTCACGTGTCTTTACCCGTGACTTGTCCTTGTAGCAGGCCGCAGCTGTCCAGAAGAGTCTAACGGTCTAACGGTCCGCTCATGCCGGCGACTGTGACATGTCATGAGGTGCCTGCTTGGCTGCTTCGCCCCAGCTTGACCACACATATCGCACTAGCCCATAGTTCTCCATGCGCCTCACCCGGCTCGAGCTTCACTTCGTCCTCCTCCTTGATCTTGGCCTTGTTGCCCTTGAAGAGCAGGGGCCTCTTGCAAGCCAGAGTGCAGAAGCGACGCATGCCACCTAAACACACCGCTGCTACAGAACCAAGGTATGTGGGATATGACTTGGGCGCACGCTGTCCGGCAAGAGGGCCACGCCCGGCTTCCTTCTTCCCAGTGTCGTCATCTCGGAACAAAAGAAAAGAAACGTGTGGGCTTGGATGGGCTGGGTGTCTCGTCGGTATCGGGGCTTTCGAAAGAATAAGGTACGGTATACGTCGGAGGTGGCGCGAGTTCCCATCTAGCGCCCTGGCAAGAAACATCAACAAACTGAATGCAGGCAAGCACAGCTTTTTCCAATGCGTGGAAAACCGCCTCCCAGGACAGCACGGTTTCGAAGCAAGCATCCATCCAAATTCTGATTAACTCCTGTGTACAGCGCGAACATATCTGTTCTGCGAGTTTCAGCGTGAAAGCACACTTTGTGCTTTCGTTTTGCACTGCGAGGTGTTGCGACTGTCATGTAACAAGCACATGCTCCGTTCAGAAGCTTCGCAACCTTACAGACATCGAGAACATCGAGAACCAAGTCGTGGCGCACTGCAGCCGCGTCAACCGGATTTGAAGTGAGACATTGGCAGCAAAGGTGGGAATTCATGGAATCACAAAGAACTTCTTCATGGCAACAGGCGACAAGGTGAGCAAACACGAATTCCACCAGCATACCGGCTGACTTGAGATGCGGCCCAAGTCAGTCTGCAGCTCCACAAGCTGCAGCGCACTTGGCTGCCTGTTTCATGAACTTCAGCACTGCACCCTGCGAACCTCCCCACAACCCCTCTCCATTATCATGCTGAACAGGAGTGGCGAAGTGACGTTTCCTTTGTGGCGCTGTGCTCTCTGAGGTTCGGGCTTTCCAGTGAGACTTTCAGTCATCAAGCCGAGCAGTCATTGAATGCCTGCCATATGCACCAGAGTCTGGGGGCGGGAGTCCAAAAAGGCAGGAACTTGACTAAACGAAACAACTTTTGGAGAGTGTCGGCGTGGCGGGGGGGGGGTGCTAATCCGTCTGTTCCACTCGTTCCACTCGCGCCAGCCGCTCCGACCGTTCCACTCGTTCCAATCGTGGCACTCGCCCTGTATGTTACCTGCTCATCCCTTTTGTCTACAGCGGTGCGATTGGCTTCAACTCATCGCCCCCCCTCCCTTGTGCATTCGCACTGTTCTGGGGTCGGCAATGAATCAATGTTCCAATGGCTCTACTCGCTCCACTCGCCCTGTGCCTTACCTGTTCCACTCGTTCCTGTTGCTTGGCTAGGGCGCGAGTGGCGCGAGTGGCGTGAGTTGCGCGGACGACTTTAGTTTTCCCCCGCCCTTGTCGCGGTGGCAATATGTGGTGTTTGTGTGTGTGTGTGTATATATATATATGTGTAAATGTACATATACCAACATCACATGTCGAACAAGCTGAAGTTGTGCATCCACTGCACATCCCAAAGATCTTGACCAAGCCTACAACTACGCAACGCACCGAAACAGGAAACTCGTGTTCCCGTGAACCTCACCCGGCACATGAATTCCGTATAGAAGTACAGCCACATACAGTGCTCACAGACGTACTCAAGCAAGCATTGATCACACCTACATCGACGGGTTCAACGATTCCAGTCTAGGGGCCCCTGCCGTGCGGATCCTCTTATCTGGGTTTCTGCTTCAAAGCTTAGGGTTCTGGTTCAGGGCTTACGGGCTGGGGTTCCGGGTCGTATGCTTTGTATAGAGACTCCAACAGCGAGCCTTGTCCACGAAAAGCATCTCCTTCCACGGCCTCTATACATGTTTAGATGGGAATCTTAGAAGAAGGGATGCACCTGATAGTACTGGACGCTCGGATGAGACTGGCCGGTCACGAACAAAACAAGTCCCTGCTCACTGGTGGCCCGAACTACTTTCCTTCGAGCTGTGTACCTTCAGAAAACACTTGCTACACTCTGCGCCCAGTCGAAGGGACCCGAGCCCCAACAGCCAATCCCAAAATCTCCAACCTGGAACCCTAAACCCTGGGCCCCGAAGCCTGCATTGGCCCTCAGTGTTGCCACGGGGTGGTTCTACACTGAGGCTCAAGCTCAGGTCTAAACCCTGAACCCCAAACCCCTGAAGACCGGACGCCTGAACAAATGAAGCCTTCAGCAGCCCATGAACCACCCCACCTCTCTGATGGCGGCGACAGCGTCTTGAAACGCCTCGGGTCCCGCTTCCAGCTGCCACATGGTTTACGGGGCATGAGAGAGGTGAGGCATGAGTGAGAGATATCAGGTTCCGGGCTTCAGCAGCTTGAGCGGCCTTTGGACTTTGGATAGTGACTCAGACTCTATACACACAAGCGACTAGTGCCAGCAACAGTAAGGAAAATGGCACAAGGTCCGGCAGCCTAGAAACCGCAGAGGTTTGTTCCACAGGACTGACCCTGCGGTAACCAAAACAATCATGTTTGCCCAAACTCTTTGGGTGTTCATTTTTTTGAACGTCTTTGGAAGCCGCGGCCGCAGGCCGCCGCAGGCCGATAGGAACGCCCAATGCTGTTCAGTAATTAATGGGTCCATCGATGACTCAATTTGGTCTGTTTGCAACTATGTAGCAGCGTAGCAACGATCTTCCCACGTATCCCTTTTTTGAAACCGGAACCCCCCAGTATCCCTAAACCCTATTAAACCCTAAACCCGGGTCCCCACGTCAGATCCTCAAGGGATTTGGCGGCCGAGAGGGTACGAGGCGCCGGGTTATAGGCGCCTACCCTTCTTGCATTTTCTTACTTGGCTTAGGGTTTAGGGTTTAGGATTGTGGACTCCAGTATTTGGCTGGGTTCAAACTTGATAAAGCTAGTGGCGTCCCCGCAATTTTTGTTGCACTTTTGGGGTGGAAATCGGCTCGCACCGCAGTCTTTGGCTCAATCGGGTTCTCAAAACTTTCGAAGTCGCCGAAATCCATGCAGGGCGCTGTTGGCGTGGTCCAGTGCGAGGTAACCGTGCTCCCGCCAGTAGAACTCCAAACCCACATCAAATCAACAAATGCTCCCTAAACTGCACCCTAAACAGCCAGGCCAGTCATTCTTGTTTTGTTTTTTACCTTTGCTGGCGCTAGTGGCTATGTGTTTTGGGTCGGGTTGCTGATATCCCAAGCATCAGTAAATGACCCATGAAGAGCACTGAGTACTTGCTTCGCATTTATACTGCAAGACTAGCATTGGCCTTGGTTAGCGACTTCATGGTTTTCGCACTCACAGCTCGGACAAGCCAGATGAGGTCACGGTTGGTAGTCGGATGCTTCCCAAGGCATGCGGAAGGTTGTATCCAGCCTCGAACCTTAGATCATAAATCTAGTAACTCTGGTACATAGCATGGCCGGTACCCTGGTTTAGAGGTTTAAGGTTTCGGGCCAACCCTGGGATTCTGCAGCCTTCGGCAGAGAGGCCTCCTTATCCCGAGCAGCGTCCGCACCGGCAGCCTTTCCTGCAATGAGGATTCCGTTGAAGGGCTCCTTAAAAAGCCTCTACAAGGGCTACTATACATGTTCGGGCTTTCGCAGCTTGGAGTTTGACTGTTTGTCTGTTCATTCTGGGTCCTTTGAGGGTTCTGCAGCCCGCTGTGGGTTTAGGGCTTTAGAGTTTGAGGGATTTAGGCTTTGAAGTTTGGGGCTTACAGCTTTTGGGGTTCTTGGAATTTAGGATGTAGCTGCTTTTCTGTTGAGGGCCCGCTCTGCAGCTCTCAGGCTCTAGACTCTAGAACTCTGAAGTGAACCTAAAGCACTGAGCTCAATTTCGAAAGTCACTGTAGCGTCTAGACTCTAGACCCTATAAAGTCCATCCTGAATCCGAAGCCTTGAAGCCTAAACCCCGAAGCCGTTTTAGGCTCTATAGGGTTTAGGTAAACCCTTAACCGGGAATCCTGACACCCCATCTAGCCTGGCTACATCCTACGAGGAGCCCGATATTGCACGAGGAGATCATTATAAGACTCCTGCAAAAACGCAGGCTCTGTAGGGGTACAGGTGAAGCGTAAGACTGATCGCTCACCGAACCCATTAGGCCCGGAAGTAGACTACGGCTCGTACTACCCCCTCACTTGCGTGTGGAAGCCCGAAACTGTTAAACCGCAGAATCCTGAAAGCCTGAACCTTGCAAACCCCAAACTGTCAATCCCAGCACCTGCTCCATCTCTTCCGTCGGCAGCCTGGAGTGTGGATTGGGGCTCGGGGGCTCAGGGTTTAGGGGTTTTGAGTTTTGGGCTTTGGGGCTTCGGGGTTCAGGGGTTTTGGGTTTTAAGGGTGTCTTCGGTCATTAGAATCTCTCCAGAGCTCGGAGCCGTAGAAATGTCCAGCCTGGGGTGTTCTGGCCTTGTTGCGTTGAAAGGTTGAAGCTTTGGGGAGTTTATTCGATGTCTGGTTGAAGCTGCTGGGAAGAGAAGGCTGTACTGGTCCGGAAGCTTCGGCGACCAGCGCTTTTGGGGCTTTTCCGTTTCTTCTGCGGGGCGTGTTTCGTTGAATCTAACATCGCCCCAACCCACAACTCCTCGACCCCAAAAGTGGACCCCCCTACGCCGCAAACCCTGATTGCACCCCAGACCCAGGGCACTCGCTTAACCACTCGCTCCAGTTGCCCGATTCTGACCTTGAACGTATCCACGGCCCCAGCAAAATCTAGCTGGTGGGAATCTCGAATGAATTCAGTACTGAATCTCACTTAATTTCATCTTACGATTAGAAGGCCTCGGATGTAAAGAACGTAAGCTAACAGGGTCGCCTGCTTGGAGCGCGGCTCAAGTTCCAATGCACAATGACCCCATGTGAATTTCTGAATGCATGCACACAAACACAATATATGTGTGTGTGTACGTACAGCGCGTGTGTACACGAATATGTGCATATAAATACATAGAC
>CAJNJA010007817.1:2034-15875 GCA_905231915.1 Symbiodinium necroappetens
AGGGGGGGGGGGGGGCTTATGAAGCCTCAACGATTCGACTAGTATTTCTGAGGGCTCCGTAGTATGGTTATAGCATACTTCTCAAACCAAGCCCTACAGTACTCCAACTGTTCCGACCCCTTTTTTTCACGCCCCCCAAAACCGTGTGGCCAGGGCCCGAGGCATCTTCAACTCCACGAAATAGAACGACGAGCCCTGAAGGTTTCATTCATATAGAGGGTTTTGGGCTTAAGGTTCAGGATTCAAGGTTTAGGGCTGAGAGTTTAGGGTTTAGGGTTCAAGGTTCAGGATTACAGGTTTTAACTTCCTTTGTTTCTGCTTCGTTTGGTTGGCCTTTCTCCGCAGTTTCTGTAGAGAGCCCCGACAGAGCCAGGCTAGTGTTGAGGGCTTTCAGTTGGGCTGATACCCGAGCTAAAGGATCCTGTAAGGAATTCTTAAAAAGTCTGAGGACGACGAGTGTCTGGGTGTGGGGATTTAGGGCTTCAGGGTTTGGGAGTATTTTGGGGCTTACAGTAGGTTTTGGTATCTTGATTGCTTATTGAGACGGGGTTCTGGTGTTTTAGGTTTTTTGTGTCGCCATTTCTGACGTGAACGGTCAAGTGTCGGCTAGCGGTATTCAGGCTTTGAGGTTGAGCTTTCGGGATTCAGGGCTAGGAGAGTATGATTGAGGGCCTGCATCTTCCGAGAATTCTGAAACTCGGGGCAGGGCCTGATGAGATTTTAGGGCTTTAGGCTTTAGGGTTTAGGGCTTAGGGTTTGGGCTGCAAAAGGATTCTGAGATCCGAACTTCGGGTTTGGAGAGCACTATGCCACCGTATAGTTACCCGAGCAAAAGGTCGCCGGCATGAAGAGAATGCTGAACATTAAGGGCTTAAGCGGGGGGTTATCAACAGAACTCCCCAGTCTGAGGATATATGATATATGGGATGTAAGGGGAGTCGGTTTCGAAGTGCGCGTTTGGGGTTCGTGGGGTCGAAATTTCAGGGAGGGCCGTCCAAGCTTTCAAGGCCTGTTGGGGCAGGGGAGATTTCAGGCTTCTGCGGTGGGAGTTTACGGTTTGGGGTTGATCGAGTTTCGCCATCAGGTTTTGTGAAGTGTAGACTTTGAGCCGTGCGTGTCACTCATCCGTGTCGGACTCCCCGCCATCGTCACAGTTAAAGGGCTTCCGGCTCCAACTCTTCAAACTCAAAAAACAACCCGATGAGGGCATCGAGTTTTGGGTTTTTTACGGCGTATACAGTAGGCGGGACGACCAAGTGACCGCTCATGACTCGCTACAAGTAGTACGGATCGACATTAGGGTTGTGTATACCGTGATCATAAGTCTTGCTGTACTGTAACTGTAATGAACCCGATCACTATGTCCTGTGAGCCGCTGGACCCCTTTCAGTGCACCCAGAGACTCTTGAGGAATAAAATACCTTTGAAACACCATAAGGATCCCCGCAATATTTTAAGGTCTACCCTTCTTCCCACTGGGCTCAGAGACCTTACCCTAAACCCAAAACCCAACACCTGCATCCAGGTGTTGTAGGGCCTTTGGCCACTCTACGATCCAAAAACTCCTAGGGCACAGGAAGACACATCCGGATCGGTTGAGGCTTGGGTGGGACATGAGGGTCTCTTCAAGGTTCCTAACAAGGGTTCTGTGCGTTTCACGGTGAGCTTTAATTTCCTGCTGTTTCCGACGAGCTTCCCCTTAAGAGTCAAACAACCATAACCCGTAACCTACTGTTGCGGGCGTTACGGTGTCCAGGTCGGGTTTAGGAATGCACCAGGAGAACAGTAGCACCACCAAGCATTAACGGCACTGTTGCGTCCGTTGTCCAATCCAAAAAAACGGATAACACCATCTGCCTTCTCACGATGGTAGCGGTCGAACTGTATGTCTGTGAACCGGATTCCTCACGCAGGGGGTCACATGCAAAAATGACCCACCCACAAGGCCTAAAAGCTTCCCCTGATGATAGCCAGAAGAACCCTCGTGAACCATTCGGTTGCAGTCGTTTTGCAGGGTGAAACTCTTTTCCTGATTGCTTGGATGTGTGTCCAAGAAACCCAGAGCCCAAACCACCCACTTAAGCAGAATCAGGAATGATGTTGATGCTAAGCACACAATCGAGTGATGCCCCGGATGCAAAACTGGCCTGTCGGGGTTTTCGAACATTTGCAAAGGTTTGGGTTCCGGCGACTTTTTATGGGGGAAGGCAGGCTGAGGCATTTCTGGGGTAGTATAGGGGCCTCAATAGTTAGAATAGCCTTCCTTCCCACAAACCTCTTGTAATTGTTAAGGCCCCTACTACTGCCTTACGTTGAGGGAAGCACCTCATTAATCAAGGCAGCAACACAATCGCAAAGCATAAGCCACCCTCCTTGGGGGGGGGTCGGGCATGAAAACCCTACACTAAAATCACAAAAGAATATGTTCCTTTAGTTCTATGCTGAGCAAAGATACGACTCGAACATTCAGCACGAAACACTGCCGCACCTTTGAACGCGATTGGCCCAAGATCCATACCTCAGCTCCGCATGTAGGCTTATGGAGCACAGCTTTACGTTATTTGCACTTCGTAGGGCTGCCTGGGACTGTGTACATGCCTAGGATCAGCAACATGAGTGCATGCTGCCACACGCAAATACACAAACCTTACCAGAACCTGCTGGCCAAACTTAAATCTAGCCCAAAGCTAAAACAGGCCCGAAGTATTCCGCCCAGAACCATCGGCCTCATCCCGTCCAAAACACAATATGATGCGCCTCTCTATAATGAGAAGAGGGTTCCTTCAATGGATGATTCAAACCCTTACCATAACTATTCTAGAATGATGAACCTTTCTATAATGAGAACAGGCCATTACCATAAGGCTTCTAGAATGTGGATCTTGGGGATCCTGCTTCTCGGATCTTCGTCCTACTGCAGATCTGGAGGCCTTATTGATTTCAACAGTGCTTTGAGATAGGTTAAAATAAACATGTAAACGAACCCTAAGGAGGAGAGTTGGCAAGTGTTCGGGCCCTCACATGGCTCCAGCAGAGGATCTCTTCACGTTTAGGGCTCAGGAGGTTAGCGTTTGGGGTTCAGGGTCGTTGAATCCTGTTCCAAAGACCTAAACTCTAAATCCTGAAGGAAAGTTACCTTAAATGAACCCATGTATACCCTTACCGTGAACAGAAAACCCTACTGGTAATGCTCAGAACTCCGGGTTTAGGGCTTGAATTTCGCAGAAGTGACGTGAAGGCTTTCCAGCATGTCGGTCTACAGCCTTCGCCCCTTCACCCCCCCTTTGTCAGGCAGCGCTCTCTGCGTACTTCGTTTCATCTTCTTCGTGTCCATGCTGTGGTTATAAGGCGGCCTACTGTGCAACTATAGTTTTGGCCGCGGTCATGACCGGAAGCGACTACTCCCAGGTTGGGTGATTCAAACGCAAGCTTCAATGCCGAGTAATATCGTTAGCTCGGAAACCCTGCTTGCTTATTCGAGTAGCGGGGACATTCGAGTCTCCTTCATCTAGCGACCCTGAATCTCATAGAGTCGATGCCACACTTAGCCTTTTTGAAATTGATTAAGCCTTGTTGGTGTCACGTCAATGAGCCGACAAACCCTACGATGCCTACAAAAGAAATGCTGGTCAAGACAGTTTACCAAAAGTTCTCCTACTCTTCTATGCCGAGTGACACGCCTTAAACCCTGAAGCAACCACGGCGAGATCTGAAACTAGAGTCCTTAAGTGCGACAGGAGCACGTGCTGTCCACCCGTAGTAGTCCCCAGTCTTCTCATCCTCCTCGCACATGCCGGAAACGCATCGACATATACATCCTAAACCCTAAACCGGGGCATTGAGGGAGCTGGTGACCGGGCATCGAGGGCCTTCGGGGCTTACCAGGCAGTCTGCATTGGTTCCCGTTCCCGCTGCAGTTCGCTCCAGTTTCCGGGCTACTGTACTGCTAGCAGCCTGCAGCCTTGGTTCCTGGAGATCCGCCGGCAGGGCATGGAAAGAGATGTCCTACTCGTTGTATCCCGAGCCTTTGCTGGGCAGTTTGATGGTGGTGTGGTGGCTGATTGACTCCTGAATCCTAAACCTGACTAATTGCCAGCAGCCTGTACCTCAGATTAGATTCAGATCGAATCACCCTGACGCGAAAAGGCAGAGAGAGGCCCGCATCAAAAATCGCACGAGGCCGCGAATGAAAGGGAATATAGGGGTCTTAACTAGAAGGAACAATGCTGGCAAAAGTTTAGGCTTCTATATGAACCGGAGATACACCGGCGAAAAGTTACAGCTTGGTGGCCAAGAAGCATCAACACTGCCCTTGCTGAAACGTTCAGCAAGAAGATGTCCGAAACAGGTGAGACACCACATAGCTCAACTCCCAATGCAAACCCCTAACCGAATCCCCAAACTGAAGAATCAAAGCCCATGTTGAAATCACTGTGTTTATTTCCCCGCGTAGGGTACTCACGACCAACATTATCGCTGCCACTCACAGAAGCTCAGCGACTCTAGATCTTCAATCCTGCAGATAAGTTTAGGGCTTAGGATTTAGAGGGTGCTTTTGAGTGTAGCTCTAGCGCCTGCATAATTGCAAAATCCTTAGCCTTAGACTGGGTAATTCTGTGGAAAACAACCCAACATCAATTCTGAATAGGAGCCCTTATGAGATCATTTTTGCAAGCGATCCCACCCAGCATCCCACCCAGCAAACCCCACATCAATGCTGTCCCCAAAAGGGTTGAGGCTTTTGGGGGCCAGGGCGCCGGAATGCGCCAGAGCTCTAGGGCCCTAGGGTACCCTACAGCGGTTTAGGGATCAAGGTTTAGGGTAAGTGTGCTCAGTTCAAGTTTGGCCAACCAAAAACGCGTTTGCCATGGGGCCCTCGCCCAAAAATGTTATCTACGCGAAGGTGCTCGACTTTTCCCGGGCACAGGCAAGATAAATTGAATCCCATATATCCATATATACCCTATAAGCCTTTACAATATCACACCAAAACTCTGTACGAATTCTTAAGGCTCCTAGATTACGCAGTCCTTCTCCGAGATTTTGGCTTTCAGCTCGCTGACTTTCAGCTCCTCGGCAACTATGGGAGGTGTAGCAGATGGCCAGTTACCTGAACCCTAAAATGATTGACCTTTTAGGGTTCCTTTTGTTCATCTCCCCCCGTAAACCCAAAGACGAGTCTTCTCAGGGTCAAAAGTAGAGCTTCCGGGTTTGCGTACAGCAGCAAGTAATTCGTATGTACTTACATACACCCTGGTTGAAGTATCCATGGGGTATCTCTGACCCCATAACACGTATCGCTTCACCCCCCCCTCCTAATTACACTCCACAGCTGAGCGATGCCCCAGGAGGAGCTCGCTCTTATGCTCCGGCGCCGGAAGTGAGAACCCCAAAACGCACTAAACCTAGCTCAGAGCCCGGCCTCGAACCTATTCTGACCGCTTTTCTAGGCCTTCAAGTTTCTAGGGTTTGGGGTTGATAAAGGTTGGGAGTTTCAGGGCTCCTAAACACCATATACAAACCCCATGCCCTACACCCTAAACTCCAGAGCTGTTAACGTCCGGAGCTTTCGTGTTGGACTTTCAGGGACTCCACGACCCGGCCCCCTCGTTAAAAAACCATAGCTTCCTGGAAGTTCAGGTTGGTAGTTTTTAGGATTTCGGTGCTAACCCTCGGACACTTCAAGCTGTGGAGCCTCGCGGCCGCTCCCGTCCTGTACGCCTTACCAGGAAGTTCAGACTGTACATTGGACCCCCTGTCATTTTGACGCTGCACAAACTCATGTGAATCCTCGCGAGACGGTCGAAGCGCAGAATCAGGGGTGCGTAAACTGCAGCACCCTCAACTGGAAGCTGGTTGACATCCTCCCAAACACCTGTAGCGGCATGTGGTGGCGCCACGCATGACGCCCCAGTCCCTAAACCCTAAAACCCTAAATCTTAAACCCTGAACCCTTTTGGGAGTGATTCCGTTGGGAAGATGAGCCTTCCACCAGGTTTCTCCTGGATACGCGGTCGTTGTAGTCATCCGCGTAAGTTTTGTCCACGTCCATGGCGCACTTTTCAAAAGTTTAGGGTTAGTTTTTAGGGTTTAGGGTTACAGCTTCAGAACAGGGCTCCAGTACACCAAAAGCATTAGGTGAACGTGGTATCACCTACAACCCGCACTAAGGTACTTGAACCATACATACTGTGAAATCCTCTCAGTGCCGAGAAGTAAACTACTAGGCAGTGATAGCACCGTCCCATTCTGATCGTCGTACCAGTACTAGTTACTAGTTGTACTACCCGACATGCGAGCTAACACCCTCACGCTACGGTGCAGAAACAACAAACAATTGGCACAGTAGGGTCGTTCGAGACAAGGCTATGAACAAGATGTCCGTAGATCCATAGGTTACTTCTGAACCCCAGTTCTCAAATCCCTGCGCGGTCCGTATATATTTCAACCCTTGTTGAAGCCTTATTGTAACCGCATGGCAACCCGTACAATAGCCCCCAAAAGCAGATACGGAATGCCAGCCAGAGTGCGAGCTGCTCGTTGCACTTGCGAATTCCCAAGTAGGCCTCCCCAGTGCAAAAGGCTTCTTGGCACGTGCAAAAGGCTGCTTGGTACGTTTAGAGCTGAGGGCTTTACGAACCCATAGCTGTGACATAAAACGTAAGGACTTCATTAACTTGCCCAGAGCCTCAGGGCCTTCAGGGTGAAGTGGAGCTTGATAATTCCAGCTAGGAAGCCTCCAACCTCGACTCGTCGACCCTGAGCCGCAAGCACTCAACAAAACGACGGTAGGTCACTGATAGGGGGGGGCAGTAATTGGACTTAGGGTTTAGGGTTTGGGGTTTATAGTATAGCATCGAAGAATGATGTACCAAGACGCAAATGACAGCTGTTTTGGTGTCCTTGTGCGTTCGGCCCCTTGATGCTCGCAGTTGTATTGCTCAAAGGGTGGCGCCTCGGCTTCAGTGTAGATGTGGAAAGTCATGGTGTCAGGAAACCTAGTTTAGGAGTACAAGCCAACTTGAGTCAACAGCGCTTCGGCCTGATTTTCACTGCAAACGTAGAAGAGGTATGTGCGCCTGACCCTGTAAAGCATTACGGATCCGTCTCATACAGAAGTCTATTGCGGTCCATGTCGTCCTCTGCTGCGAGACACCGCTATCTTGTTTAGAATGCCCCACATCCCTCCACTGTGCGTAGACTCAGACATTCAACTGTGGCACAGTAGCAAACCCCTGCTTGCACAACAAACTTGACATGGAGGTCTAGTTAAAGGTTCCCTTCAAGTGTGGTTTTGAAAGACTGCATACCACAACTTCTTCTAAGGCTCCTTTCGCCCAGAGGCATCCGTGAAACGCTAGAACAACTGAGGAATGTCGATAAAAGTATATTCCTGAATGTACGACTCATTTGGAGGCTCCCCAATCAGGAAACCTGCGCCAGCCTGCGACCACTTCGCGGCCTCTGTGGCATCAGGCTTCTCTGGCGCCTGATGGACTTCTGGGCTTAAGGGGGATTTGCAAGCGGTTCCTTTGAGGTTTCCATGAGGGTCCCTTTTCAGGAAAGCACGCACGTTGAGGCTGACGACGGGCTTGGTGTGACCTATCTGTGTCTATTAGTCTATAGGAAGTATACCTTCCAGAGAACCATCCCAGAACAATAGTTATAATGCGGACACTCAGCGTGTTCTGTGCACGATTGGTCCCGACGCTTTGACAATAATAAGCCGAGCACAGATTCTCGGGGAAGGTTATCGCTACAAATGCTACTACTCACACTAATACTTATGCTAAAACTAGTCCCAATACCAATACTAATACCAATACCAATACTAATGCTCATGCCAATACTACTTACAGCTCGGGCTCAAAACTGGATATCCTAACTGTAACTGCACCTAGAACGATACCTTGAACGCTACCAGAACGATACCCGGCGCTTTGGCTTGGAAGCCAAAAGCCCGCCCGACCCTCCGTACGTCACCCCTGGCTGAGTGATGTCACCCAACAATACAATTAAACTTCCGCGCACGGTGGGTTGACAAGCCTCATTAATGGCAAGAACACACATGACCATATGCTAAAATCCCACTGTGGACGCTTACCGAGCGTTGATCTTTCACCGAGCGTTGATCGCGTACCGAGCGTTGATCTTGGGGGGCCACACCCGAGCAACAAGAATCTCCAGGTGCTTGCCCGTTCGGAACGATTTCTAGCTAATTGCCTTTTGCACCTTTATGCGGTATTCCCATGCGCACGCCCGCGCGAGACGACTTTACACAAGGTGGCTGCTTTAAGATTGACCATGACTAGAAGGGAAGAAGGAAAACCAAAACAAAATGCCAGGTAAAAAAAAAGCATGAATTAGGACACCCAAATTCTTGGTCCTGGCTTGAATAAGACAAACAAGCAAACGCATTAAACACCGCCACTGGCTTCATTGAGCCGCCACATTACCATTGGAATCGCGAACGGCCGCTGCACACTGGCTGAAACATCTAGTTTGTAAAAATGTCCGAGGATGTCGCTAATTGACGCGTTTCAGCAGATTCCCCAACTGCACACCCGATCGTTGCGACTAAACAAGTCGATGCGACTTAACCCATGGACCCAGTAGGGTTTAGGTATTTTCTAGTTTAGGTGTTTAGGGGCTCAGGGGCTTGGGGTTTAAAGAAGAATAGTATGGGCTCCATTGTTGATCTGCTTCTTATGCGTGTCGCAGTCACAACCTGACAGAGACGTGTTAAACGGCTAGAATAGGATTGAATAGGGCCGGTTAATTCAGCCATACAGTTGAAGATAGCCCCCCAAACCGAAAACCCTGTTCTAAAAAAATAAGACCCCTATACCCATGCCCTCCAGAAGCTCAGAAGGCACTGTGCGCCTCCTCCAGGTCGACCAAACAGCCTTCAAACTCCTTCGAGGGCTTTGTTGGGGACTCTGAGGTCGGGTGGGAAGGGGTTCGGAGGGTATTTCGGGTTTCCCAGGAGCTTTAAATCTTGGGTGTGGTAGTTTAGCTATCCGGATCAACCGCCGGGAAGCTACCGAGACCCAACAGCCAAGAGGCTCCTACTTAGTCCTACTTTCAGAGCCATGTTTTTTCCAAAGAGATTCGGGCTTAGTCAGGGTTTGGGATTTCACCTGTAGCAGAACGGAGAAAGGACAAAAAACCTCAACCCGTAGCGCCTAGACTCCTAATCCGCGTCAAAGACACAATGGCACACAGAACTTGAGCACCCCAACTCTATTGCTGCCATGGTTGAGGTGTTCAAAGCCCAGGTACACTGCGAAGCCTGCACCCACAACACCATCGAAGTTCAAGAACAGCTGCAAGGTCATGGTATACTGAATGAATCCTGGTAAAAAAAGAAATCAAGCTCTAAACACTCCGACACAGTATTGAAGAGCAAAGCCCCAAGTCCTTACCCGGAGCCCTCTATCGCGAACCTTTGTTGCTTTTAAGTTCTCCTCTTTCAAGGTGGCGCTGAGCTCTTGCAGCCTGCAATTGAGACCGCGGCGGGCGGCTGGGTGGAAGAGGATGCTGTGATTTCACGGCTTCAGGTCAATCGCCCGCGCAGCCCCCAAACCCCTGCCTAGGGACGTACCAAGCAAGTCCCCGAAATTGAACAGACCCTTCTGCCACCCAGGCGACCCTTCCCGTCACTTAACCTTTAGAAAGGAGCGACCTTCATCAGAACGGAGACAGTGTTCCACAGCAGCGCTTCTGCTACTACCGGTGGCAATTGTGCAGTTGCTGTTGATGCTAGTGTCTCCGCTGAGTTTTGGACAGCTGCTACTACTAATACTTTCACTGTCGACGCTAATGTTGCCACTATGTTGTCATCGATACGGATCAGCCGACGCGTGCACGATGTAAGCTCGATCTCTAGGATTTAGGCGACACATGTCCCGCTTACTGGATGACCCCTCCAAAGAGTCCAAGATACCTCATCATCGCATATTCCCCAAACACGAAACTCCATCACTACTCCCCCCCTAAACCCTAAACCACAATGAACTAATTCTCAGGTGCTTTGGACCTTTGACCTTCGAGCTGCCCTACGTCCTAGCAGGTTTAGGGCTTAGTATTTAGGGGGCGGTCTTCGCCACTTGTTCTCTCCGGGCGACCTATTTTACAAGAAGAAAGGGATCGGCAGTGCAGGGTCTGGGCAGGCATGCGAAAAAATCTATACTAGGCCATGTAGTACATGTAGTAAGACCCATGCCAGCAAGTGAATCAAGGTAGCTTCAGGCCCCAGCCCTTCTGTCTAGTGTGCTTCACCGGGGAGGCCTTTCAAGGCCTTGTTGGAGCTGTGCGTCGAGCAACTCCGCCCTTTCCAACTCCAGAGCATACCTCAGTTTAGGTTTCGGCGCTCACACTCGGACGCTCCGGGCGAGGCCTCTGGTTCGAGGTCTGGTGAGTGAAAAAAACCTTCGGATAGACTAATAGACGAGCCTTTCAATCCATCTACTTAGGAGTATAACTTGCTAAAGCGGAGGCTAAAACAAATGCTGCGTCATCTCGAATGCCAGCGGCTCTCCCCGCCACTCTCACCTTTAGCCTGTTCCAGTCAACTCGCACGCCCATCCCTCCCTCCACTCGCGCGCTGGCGTGTTCAAAGGCGTCAGCTCCTATCTCAGTTTAAGTTTGTAGGGTTTAGTGAATGTACAGGGTTTTGCAGACAATTATGAGGCTCCTTTATGACTGGAGGGTTTGGGCTGCAAGGTGGTTTCGCTACAAAACCCGGTAAATACAGAGAAAGAGATGAGATGTAGGCGTGTGTGTGTCCATTTATTGGTATAAGCCGAAACGAACCCACTGTTTAAACAACATCAACCTTTGTAAACATGTACATACTGTGCGTATGCATGCCAACAGATGCTACCGTTTCCCTATATATTCCGCCGCTCAGACGTTTGGGGCTCAATTGGCTGACTTGCGAAACTCACATTCCTAAATCCATCTAAAGAACTGTGCCCCGAAAACCCGAGAACAAAACCAAACAAAATCCTGTCCTTAAAGACCAATAGGCCGCAACCCTTGCTCCAAGGGTCCAAGTACCTAGTCATCATATACTCTCCAAAATCCTAACCTACAAAACTACTATCCATAACCCAAGTACCCAATTATTGGGTCCTTTGGACCCTTAGGATTATATTCAATCCGGCCTTATATCGTCAAGATCCTTTGCCCCCGAACCCTCAAACCTGAAAGCCCACAAACCCAATACACATCCGCCTTGCGAGGGCTTGCAGAAAGCTCTGAATAAGCCCTGCAAGCCGAAAACCTGTCAGTAGAGTTGCAACGTAAGTAGACTTGTACCGAGGGACAGGAGCTATTGCCCACAGAAGGAAATAGCTTGATTGGGAAACACACCCTGAAACATACTTAAGGGTGGACCGTCTATGGCTTAAGGTATATTGCTAGCACTAACCGAGGGTATCGGGCTGGGTGAGTGGGGCCTGGGCCCTGTAAAGAACTCTGCCGTTTCAACAACGTATACCGGGACAATGAGCAGCCCCAAACAATGTTATTGAGGGCTCAGGTAGCATTGCAAGGAGGGCTACAACAGGGTTACTGTAAGGTTACTATCTGCCGAGATGCGCTTCCTGCCACACTTCCACCTGAAGGAAGTTCTAATAATCTAATATGCATTGTTTTTGGCTTTGTTTTGCCTTGCAAAATTGTTGGGACAGCATGTTTTAAGGAGTTGGCTTCAATGCTCACGGATAATGACAGGGCTTAGGATCTCGCCTCATGCGGCTCAGCAGTGTTGCTGGCGTTTTAGGGACTTTTAGATCAAAACGCAGCGGGGATTAATCAACAAAGATTGGGCGCTCCCCCTGTAAAGGATACCTATAAGATAATGGGGTCCAATTAGATGGCACCTATAAGGTTCTATAGTAGGGTCGCTTTTCAGGGTACTATAGCGTTTCCGCTTGACGGGTATTGTAGGGATATATATATATATATTAGGGTTCCCTTCACGGTCAATGGCTTTGCATTCCGCATATATTCCCGCTCGAAATTAAAGAGAAAAGCCGTGCCTCGTCCTCCTCTGGATCGGCTTCGACCACGGCGCCGTCCACGCGCCGCGCGACGCGCACGGGCGACCGCGGCGTGGCCGCGGGGAAGACGAAGTTTCGGCTTCCTTCTTTAGGGTTTAGGGTTTAGGGTTCATAACCACAGGCTCCTAAGCATCGATCCGGTAGAAAGTCAGGGATTTCTATGGTAGGAAGTCATATTATGGTTTGGGTAAGTATCCGCCGCTCTTATAAGACCCTTTGGCCTCGAGGTTCCTTCGAATTCTTATAAGCGGTCCTTAAGGCAGGGTCTACATGGGCCTAGAAGTCTCGGCTTGAAGGTTCTTCTGCATACAGAACGGTTTTCTTTCAAGGGCTCCATGTCGGGCTATCCTTCACGGCTTTATAAACATTCGGATAGTGAAGGGTTCTTTAAGCTATCTTCAGACTCTTTGAGAGTATGCGGCGTGTAAATTCATAGACCCACTCGACACCCCGTGCAGGCCCGCAAAATCTACGTTGCACATTTTTGAAGCCTGCACGGGCCATCGCAGGGTTTATTTATTACAAAGTAATAATAGTAGCTGTTACTGCTTCGGAGGTTGGGGGTGTAGGCGTGAGTGTCACGGCACGTGGAGAGTCAGGTGACTTGGTAAATGAGGAATTTAGTTAGGAGGTAGGACAACTCAGCCCATCAGTCAGGCCAGAAGTGCTGCACTCTGCATATGGGCTTCTTGCTTACAAGCTTCGTTTATACTCAACTCCCAACCTCGCAACTCCCTCGTGCACGGGTCCCTTCTCTCAGAAATCATGGAGCGTTCTTTGATTCAGGTGTGCGGCGGGAGGACAGTGCAATGCTTCGCATGTTGGACTATATGTAGGGGATGTGTATCTAACACGGTCAAAGTCCGGCCTTCGACGTCCCACCCCTGAAGGAAACTACAAAAGACATGCTGTTTCGGGTCCGAGGTACGAGATAATTAGACCGAGAGTTGCGAAGAAAATGGCCAATCAACAATCTCTATCCTGCCTCAAAGAGGTTGCTGTTTTGCTAGTACAGGCTTGGGTGAGCCAGCGCAAGACTTCAAGCGTAAATAACTTCCAGCCTTTCGGGATATCCCCGACGGAATTGCGGAGAGTAAACGGGTTTCAGCCGGATTATTGCACAGACCTTAGCCTTAAGCTGCCATCATCTGTGTCGTCGAGAAGAGTCCTATATCAGATGAATCTTGAAATATAGATCTGGCAGGTTTAGGTAACGTATGCAAGTCGGGAAGCAAAACTGCATTCAAGTCGGGGTGTCTGTGTAGGGGAGCACGTGCCATGCGGGCCGTCATGATTAGAAAGGGATTTGGGGATATGTTACAAACACGCCCTTGTTGTCGGGCTTCTCTTTTCCTTTGCTCTTGCCACGGTCGCCTTTGCCCTTGCCTTTGTCACCCTTGTCGCCTTTGGTGTTCTTCTTCTCGTCAGCGATCTTCTGGCGGCAGTCCTCTTGGTAGTGGCCTGCCTTNNCGCAGTACCAGCAAACAACCTTGGACTTGTGTTTGTTGACAGCTTCTTTGCCTTTTCCTTTGTCGCCCTTCAGACCGCGCATGCCGCCACCAGGAAGCTCCACCATCCGGAGCTGCTCTTCGTAAAACCGAAGACTGGCAGACATCTCGCTCCAACTGCCTGTCTTGCCATGCAGTACCAGGTACTCTCTCGCCTGCACTGACACAGCTGGCAGAAGGATCGCCGACTTATCGGCTGCGTTCAGGCACAAGTCAGGGAAACGAACCAGCTTCTTTTCTCCCTTGGAGATCTCGTCTTCCAGAA
>CAJNJA010007818.1:0-15875 GCA_905231915.1 Symbiodinium necroappetens
GGTGGTGGTGGTGGTGGTGGCGGTCATGGTGTCTGCTTGCCATGATTGCAATGGCCGGGTCCTCATCCGACGAAACAGTGAAGGTCACGTCCTCGCCGAAACCTGAATTACGGCAAGGACGGCTTTGGGTTGCCTGATGAGGCATTCCGATCCCTCCATCTGAACTCGAAGATGCTTCATGAAGGTGCATGCAGGTCTTCTCAATTCGCAGCTCCCGGACCCCCTCCCGACGAGTTGGGCACTTCGAGTCTTTCCAGGTCTTTTTGGGGTGCGTTGGCTTCGTCAGGGTTGTTTTGCCTCTTCCGACAATGTCGTTTGTCTAAGGTTGAAACCATGGGCCCCTGGCCCCTAACCCTGGGATCCTTATGCACGTGCTATATGTACCCCTTAAAGGGTCCCTGGAAAAACTTATAAGGGTCCACATTAGGGGCCCATACTTCTAACAGTTTGCATCTTGCAAGGTCAAGTTAGGAAGATCGACTACGAACTCGATTATGGAACAAGCCCTTTGGGGACCAACCCGTGGCCTTCTGAACTTCCGAAGCTGTTGCCCAGTCGCCGCATCTTTCTGGAGGATGGGCAGCAGAACTGCTGGAAGTACGCGAGGTCCCGGGGCAAGGTGGGGTGCCGGCCTGAATTCCGGGCAGTTGGGATGAATCTGTCGACTAAGACAAGTGCCCCTCATCCTGGGACCACATGAAACAAATCCACAAGGAGCGATCATCAGGATTTACTCCAGGGCGGGGTAACAAAGTAAACCGCCATACTTGCAACATCTAGTGCATTTCAGGAAGCAAAGGAAAAGCTAAGGGAAACTTTAAAACTGTATCTTTGTTCGTGGGGGTCCCTCTTGGAGTACAGAAGGAAATCTAAACGACGAAAAGCCAAGACAAGCTGCCCCACTCCCCTCCCTGGAGACAAGATCTACCGGGCTGTAGACCCTACCTAGGGTCTTGGGGCCTCAAGGCTTTAGAGTGTTTGGTGTTTAGGCAAGGAAGGTTCAGGGCTTTAGGATTAGGGTTTAGGATGGCCCTAAACCCAAACCCCATTCAGGTTTAGGGCAGCCTCCTTGGATGTCTCCGGCTCACTGTCCGAGTCGACGGCAAAGACCATGTTCGACTCAGAGGGGCAGGACACGGCTTCAGGGTCGAGGGTTCTCAGGGAATAGGGCCTAGGGCGCAAGAAGCTTCAAGATTCTACGCCGAAGGGCCACTGAGATAAAAGAATCCAACAACGGGTGCCCGATTCAAAGCTGCAATGCCTTTGCGGCATCACTAGGACTCTCTATCTCAACCCCATGACCCTTGATTACCAAACTGACCTGGGAGACTGGTCCTGGGGTTTCTTGCCCGAAGCCTTTAAAAAGGGCCCAAAGAGTTTTCAAAGTGCTTGGGGGCAAGTTCTGACGATTTCAACGTTCACTTAAGCCCTGGCTCAGCTTGAAGAGACTGGCTTCACAGTTGAAGATCCCACCTAAACCAATTGCAAACCACGTCCGGGGAGCCCCACGTCAGACAGGGGGCCTTGCGACTTCTCTGCTGCCATGGGATCCACCACCTGCTCCTCCACGGTTTTAGGGTGAAACTCAGGCCAAGAAGCATTGAATTGAAAGGGGATCCCAGTCGAAAAAGACCCCTCTGCAACCTTGACCCTTTGAACCCCAAAGCTACTCAGCCCCGCAAATAAATCCCCCAGACCTCCAAAACCCAAAACCTGAGCCACCTAAATCCTAAAAGCAGAACCTCGCTGGACCCTACACCCTACATCCAAAACCTCCCAAACACGACCCCGAACCCTAAAAATTAAAACCCCCAAACCCCCAGACGAGAGGCCCTAACTTAACACGCTTCTCGAGGCCCTACACCAAGTTTTCCCAAAAAGCCCCCAAAGCCTGCTCCGAATCGTAGGATTACCCCAAAACCTCAAGCCCTGAACCCTGAACCCTAAACATCTAGGTTTGGGGTTTAGGGTCCTAAACCTAAACCTATAGGCTCCATAGTAGTTCCTTTTGGTGGTCTGTATTTAGAATCCTGTAACGTAATCCCAAAAAGGAACTACTATGGAGTCTATGGGTAAACCTATAAGAACTGTCCTCGAGTCGTTCGTCCAGGGACAACTCCGCGAGCTGCCGGCGCAATTTCTCGGCCTCGGCTTCGGCTGCGGTGCGGCCTCGGAGGTCGGCTGCGGTGGGCTAGGTTTGTTTTTTGGTACAGGGTTTAGGGTTTTTTCCCTCCTACATAGCAAGGACGAGCCCGCGTTGCAGGTTTTTTCCCCACCCGCCCAGCTGACTATGTCGCACCGCAGGGAACTTGTTCGTCGACTCTAAAGACTGTGAGTTGCGAAGGTCAAGGGTCACATGCAATCCCTTTTTTTGCCAGTCAGCCGGCGCTAACTCGTGCATTTGCGGAAGCTGTTTCAGTGCAGCACCATGTTAGGTGCAAGCGTGCATGTGCAAGATGTCTGTACAAGGGACCGAGGATGCCCCCCCCAAGGTTGTTTTGGATGGAGGGTCTCCGAGCCCGTAACAACATTCAGCGTTCGGTCAAAGGAATAGGGACTGAGAAAATCACAACTCGCATGAATCATATTCTCAGAGATGGGCGAACCCTTCAGACGTCGAACTTCACGCCAGTGGCCTCCTCGCTTGTCCGCCACAGCATCTCGATAGCCTTGGGATCCGTCTCGTAGTCAAAGGTAGGGTTGGCAACGGCTGGGCCCGTCAAGCCGCTGTTCTTTGGGCCATAGAGTGTTCCACTCACCGCCTCAGGATCTATCATGCACTTGATGAGACCCATGGCACCATCCTCCGGGGCTTGGGCCATACAAGGCATGATGCAGCAGCTCATCAAGCAATCCATGCAGCATCCGAACTTGAGGCCATTGGAGAGGTTCGTGGCAGATCCACCTGGGTGACAGGTCAAGGACCTGACTTTGGAGTTCTTGGCCTTCAGCTTCTCGTGGAGCCCGTAAGTGAAGACGGAGTTGGCCAACTTCGTCTGGAAGTAGCGATGGTAGCAGGCCCCGCCCATCATCTTGATTGAGTCTCCGCCCAGGTTGCCACCGTTCTTCCCGAAGTATTTCTCCTCCAAACCTTTGTTCACAGTGTGAAGACGTCCAAGACTGGAGTGAGTCACAATGCGAGCATCCCCGGTGGCTTCGGCTTCGGCTTGTAACAAGGGGAAGAGCTCCGCTGCGAGCAGAAAGTGCGAGAGGTGATTCGTCTGCATCTGTGTGTCATAGCCGTCTTTGGTTGCCCTGTCTGGCGTGGCCATGATGCCTGCATTCAGGGAAAGGCTTCTCATACTTGGACTTGATCTCGGCTGCGGCTTTCCGGACACTCTCGAAATCCTGGAGGTCACACGCAACGTCGATAAACTTCCCGTCGGGTACGATGGTCTTCAACTGGTCCATAGAATCGCTGACCCGCTGAGACGTGCGATTCAACAGGAGGACTGTTCCGCCCAGCTCGGCCACGACCCATGCGGCCACAAAGCCAGTACCAGATGTCGTGCCGGTGATGGCGAAAACTTTGCCGTCCACACGGGGGAGCGCCTTCTTGAACTTCGGAAACCACTTCGGTGCACGGCCCATTCTGAAGTGCGAAAGGCAGATCCAGCTACTGAAGCAACTATGGCTTGAGACACTGTAGCATTTTTGCGGGTTTAGTGTTTATATAGGGTTTAGCGGTTAGGGTTCGGGGTCTTGGGTAACGGCTCTAAGGGACTCGATTTACGGGTTTTGTAGGGGTTTGGCATCATCAGGGTTTGGGCTCGGTTTGGGTTTAGTTGGGGTTTTTTCCCTCCTACATAGCAAGAACGAGCCCGCAGTGCAGGGTACTTCGAGATCTGTGTGGCGGTTGCGCAGCAGCTATTTTGGGGCTTAGAGTTTAAGGTTTTTGGTTTGGGGTCAGGGCTGGGGATTTTGGGTTTCCTGGTGCTCAGGAGATCCCACTTCACAGTGTAATTTACATGGGCAAGAGTATGCCCTACCAGCGCCGGCATATTGCGTACAGCTCAATTTATCCCCAGAAACAGTAGTCTAAATAACAAGGCCCTATGGTATGGTGTTTATCTTGGGCACATTTGGCCCCGCCGATCCCAGTGCAGAGGTTGAACCTTGCGACTCATATCCAAGCCACAGTACCCCGAACTGCACCAGTCTTGTCACAGTGCCCTGGGAAGCTTACTTATCAAGTATTTTGGGGAACTGCAGGTTTTTCCTTTGGGAGTATATCAGGATTATACAGGCATTATGGTACCACAAAACGGTTAAAGGTTACCTACTCTACGTCTGAAGCCCGGACGGGTCAGCGTAGCGCAATACTCGGCAGCGGCACAGGAGCGCCACAAATGCTCCCCGGCGCAAGACGCCTGGAGGTAAAAGGAAGGGTTCCTCTAAATAAGGGTTCCTTTAAAAGGGTTCCTGCAAGGTTTGGATACAGTTTCTATCAGGCTTTAGCCATAGGCCAGGCTCTAGGGCATTGAGGGATTCTACATACTGTTGGGTACCAGCACATCGTGACTGGGACAGGCCGGGCGCTTGCTTGGGAGTACAGTCTAGGGCTAGGGTCGCGCGGCTGGTAAATGCCGAAATACCACACCAAGCTCTGCATATTCCGAGTCTGGGTTTTCCTTCCTCTTCAAGCTGTCCGCAGTGAGGCTTTCTTATTTCCCTGGCGGGATCCGGTATTAAAAAGCGGCACTATGGCCAAACGAAAAGAGTCGGACCCATCTTCAACCGCCGCACATGGTGTGGCTGTTTGCTTCGAAGGCAGACTAGGGAGTTTGGCGGGCGAGTCGAGAACGGAAGTTTCTGAGAATCTTGGTGCCGGGCGCATTTCCTGCACAAGTCCTCTGCCACTGTCCTTCCGGGTTCATGAGCTACGGGTACTAGTTGCCCATAGCTTTTGCCACTGTCTAAACTGGAGCGTCCAGGCCCTAAATCCTAAACCCACAACCCCCGCCAGCAACGCTTTTGCAATGTACGTCTCTGCAGACACTGCAGGTCCTCGCTTCGCGAAGCCGTGTCCGGAGCCCATTCCACGCTTCGGGGCCTCGGACAACAAACTAGCGAGGAGCTGTTCCCGCAAAAATTCCCAAGTCCAGCTCCAAACCCGGCCAATCTTGCCAAAGCAGGTTTCAAGAAAGGTACTTTCATCTGTCCACCACTCGAGAGAGCCTGAGCAGCAGCCTACCAGTAGACGGGCTATCCTGGTTTCTAAAAAAAGCATAACACCGAGAGTTTGAAAATGCAAACTCTATAACCTGGAGCATGCAAAGAAGTGTGTCGCTTGCATTCTTCCTGAACTAACTTCGTCGCATGGTTCCGCCCACTGGTGATGGCAATGACAGTGGCCACAACTGAGAACGGTCAACATCTGTTCACAATCTGGGGCCATTTTGTCTTATCTAAGTGCCCAAAAGCCCCAAAACCCCAAAAATCCCTCAACGCTCTAAGCCCCAGATACCCTAAACCCGAGTAAACCCTCAAAACCCCAAACCCTCAGGCCCTCGACCTGAGCAGGTGCGGCAGAGGTCGCCCACGGTGACCTGGGCAGTAGCTGTGGGGCCCTTAAATGGGCTTAGGGTTTAGGGTTCCTATAAGGGTTCTATAAGGGCTCTATAAGGGTTCCTTTAGGGTTTGGTTTTTTTGTCCCCCCCTTAGAAGGTTTACACTCTCACACTCGGACTCTGCCAGATGAGGTCCGTAGGTCGGCGGGGTGCAACATCACGCGGGATGCCCTCAAAAGGCTTAGGGCTTAGGGATGTAATTATGAAAGGGCACCTCTATAGGAACCCTACAGGGAACCAAAAAGTTTCCCAAAGGGCCACCGAGTGACCGTGCCACACTTGCGACAAATGGGCCGAAGCAATCGGCCTGCCCAGGGCCCGATGCAAAGTCGTGTGATGTTACTGCACGTCTTGCAGTGTTGCTGCTGCAGTACCGGATGAAGCATGATGAAACCATACATGGGATATAACTATATTTATGGCAACAATCAGGAGAATAAGATGAATATGTAAAATGAAAAGTCTTTCCGAACCTCCATACTTTTACCCTAAACCCCAAACACGCAGCAAGTGACGAAGCTCCGCACCCTAGGCATTTACCGGCCTAGTGGACCACTCGCACGCGAGGACGAGGAGGAGCTTGGCCTTTCAAGCTCAGGCCTAAGTAACTTTGTTTAGGCGTTATTTGGGCCTTAGAATCTAGGATCGGGGCTCTGCTGCAAAACAAACCACGCAGCTCACGAGATGACGAAGCGTGCTGCAAGCGTCTTACTTAAGTACTGCAGGATAGGATTTCCGAAGTATATCATTGCAAGATAATGGACTCTAAGGGACCCTTATGGAGACCCCCTGAAGTACCTCGGCACTGCATGGAGCCAAACGCCGACATCCAGGGTAGCCCTCGGCCGAGTGCTCGGGTGGAGCTTCGGCGGTTAAGGTTTTTTTCCCCCACCGGCTTCGGTGACCAGGTCGCACTGCAGGGAAACTGTTTAAACTTGGTACACTTCTCGATTTGTGCATGTCATCCTTGCGCAGGGGCCATGTTAATCTTCTCTGGATCGTTCTAATTTTCTCGGATGTTCCCTTGCAGTTTCGGGTTTTTTAAAACTTTAAACCCTCAACCCTAGATTTTCAATTTCCTCGCTACAACGGTTTAAATAAGGGCCTGAATGAGCTTAATAAGCGCTTGGGGTATGCTACGGTATACGATAATCATATATCACAGGGGCTACAATAAGCTCAGTAAGGAAATGCAACTGTCAACAACTCAGGGCCCCTGTAGCATGCAGAGAGGAGCAGCTACTGCTACTTTTGCAGTTTTTTGCGAAGAGTGATAATAACGTTAACTGAAAGATACCAGTTACCATGCTTGTTATTGTGGGATGAGGAAGAACACTCATCAGTTTCATCATCACTGTCCCCTTTGAAGAAAAGCTGCTAGTACTGGGTACCCGTACCCGTACTCATTTTGATGCTACCGATTTACAACACTTGCGATCTTTCTTAAAAGACGTACTCTGTCCTGTACCCTCGCCTCATTTCCTGGGAGATGCACGGCAAACCGGCCAGGTCGGAATGCAACATTCGTCCAGTGGAGGGAAGCAGGGCCTGAGAGATCTGGGTTTAGGGTTTGACGACTGTTTCTGTCGCGGTTTCGGGTTGAGTGTTTGCGGGTCAGGATTTGGTGGGTTAAGGTGTTGGGGTTACGATCCGTTTATAGTTGATGTTGGGGGGTTTTGGCATTTGGATTGAGAGTTCACCAATGGTTCAAGTGCTGTTTGGGCATAACGGGGATTGATCACAGTTCTCTGTTGGGCTTCCTAAGTCGTAGGTCCTAGATGGGGAACAGGCTTTTGTCTACTAATTTTTTGGGGGCCTCCTGCACTATCCATGTAGTTGGAATGCCTTGGATGCTGAGGCCGCCGGGTGAGCGACCAGCTGCGAAGGATGTATTGAATTGCATAACCAACCTAACACCATAAACCGTGATCCGCAAACAGAACACCAACGGTCCCTCCAACTTTTGAAGTAGCGTTGTTGTTGTTTAGAGGCTCGCACGTTTTAGGCCGTCCTGCGGTTCCGTCCCTCAAAGAGTGCCGAACATAACCTCCAGCAGCTGCAGAGTTTAGGGCCCCATCACTCACACTCGCACTGTTCCAGTCCGCTGAGGCACGGAGGCGGTGCCGCCTGACACACTCCTCAGTTGCGTTGAACCTCGGAGCTCTTCCGCATCTCTCGGGAGACGCGGCGTTTATTTCAGGAGGCGTCAGGAGTCGAAGAGGCCTTGGAGTCCATTTGGAGATCATGCTCCCTCCATCATTATACAGTCAAACTCAAGCAACCAAGACCAAGACCTACGACCTGGCAACTCACGGGAACACAGTCCGGCAAAGTCCCACCTTTGCACTCGTCCCCTTGCCTCGGAGATCCAAGGCCGACCTGTCCAGGACCGCCACCGCCGCGCTTCATGTCGGGCCTTGTCATGCGGACGGCGTTTCCCGGCAGAGTCGGAGAGCAGAGCTCGCGTGGGGAGTCTAGGAATATCTAGGAATCCTCAAGCTCGGAGAGTCGCCTCTGGAGCACCTCCCGGTCCTTCTGCAGACGCAGGCTCCCACGGCTGCTAGGTACCCTCGAGGCAAACGACTCCGGCGCCTCCGACACAGACACACTGGAAGCCTCATACTCGGGTGGTGGCTGTTCCTCATGACGCCGCCAGGATTCAACTGCTGGTGCCCGATCCTCTACTGATGGGCTTGTAGGTATAGCATCAATAGCCTGTGAGCCGCTCTGCTCCGTCACGGCACGCTGGCGCGATTCTGTCCACTCTGTCCGTGCCTGCCTCCGGCTGGGAGCTTCTCTTCGAGGCGGAGCCCTAGCAGCTCCAGGAGACTGAAGCTGTTGAAGTTCACGGAGGTGGCGATCTTGCTCCGTTTGGACTTGCCGCAGCTGCTGCAATTGCGACGACTGATGCAGCAAAAGAATGTGGTTCAGCATCTCCTGCTGCTGTTGCTGCTGCTGCAGGCTGTACGGCAGCTGCGCAGAGACAGAGGGCGCTTCGGGAGGACGCCTCTTTCTTTGCATATCAAACTGCCGCTGCTGTTCTCGCAATGCATCGAGCCTCTCCTGGCGTTCCCTTTCGCGCTGTTGAGCTTCCAGCTGCTGCTCCTGCTGCTGTAGTTGCATCTCCTGTAGCCGGCACTGGTGCTCTTGCAGCTGCATCTGCCGCTGGAGCTGCTGCTCCTGGAGTAGCAGAAGGTGTTGCAGCTGATCGTCCAGAGCTTCCAGAGGCTTCCTGGCACCTCCAGTCGACCCAGTCGACCCGGCCGCCACTGAAACAGGTCGGGGCGGTAACGGCACAGCGCCTACACCTCGGTATATCCAGCTAGGAATGGGCCCTGCGCTGGGTGCTTCTGTGGTGGGGTCCAAAAGCGAGCTCTGTGCGGCTTTTGATTCGTTCCTGCGACTTGAGGGCGAGAAGAGGGGTGGAGCCCAGTCGTCATCCGTCGTCGGATACATGTGGCCAGAAGTCCCAGCGCCGCGCGGGCGGGACCACTCCTCGTCCGCCGCGGACCGCAGCAGAGCCGTAGCAGCTGCTTCGAGGCCCTCTTCTTCATGAAATTCCCGCTCCACCTGCAGGATAGGGATGCCTCTGGGAGATGCCCGGCTTCCCTCATCGCAGGGCGACTCCAGCGTATCCTCCAAACGGTGAAGGTTCCACTCAACCACCGGATCCTGGGCGGCCAGCGCTGAACGGAGCCGGGCCTCCAGAGTCTCCACCCGGCGCTCGGAGGCCTCTTTCCTGGGTTGCTGCTTAAGGAATTTATAAATTTTGTTATGTATAACCCATTATGGCACCTTATATAACTCAAGCTAACTAAATAACCCGATTGTGCTAACTTAAATTACATTAGATATATATCCACATTCTGGTAACTTAAGATTAAGTTCCTTAACAAGAACCCAGTTTCTCATGGACCCACCACTCGCTGCGCGGAGGTAGCTTGATGGCTTGTGCAGTCTCGTAGTGCGGGTGCAGCGGCTCTGCCGCGGCCCAATCCAGCATTCCGATCTTGCGAGGGGGAGCAATCAGGGTGTCCATCCCATCGACCACAACAGGTCTGATTGGCGGACTCGTGGTCTTGCTGAGGCCCTCCGCAGACAGCGCCGAGGGCTGTGGCTGTATTCCAGCACTCTCTGGTGAAGCCGGCGAAGCCTGCTCATCCGTATCTTTTGTCCGGGAGGGCTCGCTGCTGATGACCACGCTTGCTGGCTGGAGGTCGGGAGAAATTTGTTCATCGAAGCATGGTACAGACGGCTCGAGAACGTCTGGATGTGCGGCGTGCAGACTCGTCTCCTTCGCCATAGTTTTCGGGCTGCTGGCCATGCTTGTCGTCTGCACTTTGTGCTCGGCAGCCCCCCTCAATCCCGACTCTTCCGACTTCTGGGGCTCGGTTTCGTCCGCCACCAGTGTTAGTCCGGCCACTTTACTTGCAGGAAGGTCGCTCGATTGAATCCTCACCTCGTTGTCGTATCCACCATTAGACTCCGCTGCACCTTCTTGGTCTACCGAGTCGGGCCGAGGATTGCGAGAGCTCGAGCCCGTCGCGACCGGCGACGGTGCCACTGGGGGCTGCATCACCTGCATCTCCGCTGCCTTGGCTTGCAAGTTGCTGCTTTGGCTTGACTTTGAAGAAGTGGCAGTTCCATCAGCTTCCCCCGTTCTGCTGCTGGTAGAGGAATCGGAGCTGCTCGTCATGCTTGTTCTGCTACTTCCACTGGTTCTGGACTGGGGAGAAACCACGGCTTCTTCCGCAATCACTTTCCCAGTGTCTGGACTCATGTGGTTCTCTGAGGCGACGCCCAGCTTGACTGCAGGATTCTTCGGGGCAGGCTCATCTGCACCCGAAATGTCCCATTTGACGGCAGGATGCTGCGGGTCGGATTCATCTGCGACCCGAACCTCCCGCTTCACCGCTGGAGTCTTTGAGGCGGACTCATCCACAACCGGAACTTCCCGCTTGACTGCAGGATTCTTCGAGGCAGGCTCATCTGCGACCGAAATGTCCCGCTTGACGGCAGGATTCTGCGGGCTGGGCTCATCTGCGGCACGAACCTCCCGCTTCACCGCTGGAGTCTTTGAAGCGGGCTCATCCGCGACCCGAAACTCGCGTTTGGCTGCGGAATTCTTCGAGGCAGGTTCATCCGCGACCGGAATGTCCCGCTTCACGGCAGGATTCTGTGGGGCGGGTTCACCCGCGACCCTAACCTCGCGCTTCACCGCTGGAGTCTTTGAAGCGGGCTCATCCGCGACTTGAACTGCCCGCTTCACCGCAGGCTTCTCTGAGGCAGGCATACCTGCGACCGGAGCCGTCGGATTCCTTGTCGCGGGCTCCTCTGCGACCCGAACCTCCCGCTTGACTGCAGGAGTCTCTGAGGCATGCTCATATGCGACCCGAGCCCCCGGTTTGACTGCGGGACTGTTCGCGGTAGACTCATCGACTGGGGCCTTCGCTAAGACAGGCTCAACGTCTTTGAGAAGCTCGCGAAGCAGTGCCTGCTTGTCACCTTTGTCACCTTCGGAATGACTCGGTAGGCTCGCAGTCTTTTCTGGCCTCCTCAGGCGGATGGTGCCTGGCTTCCCAGAGGCCCTGGAGCTCGGAGCAGGCGCCTCTGGCGGCTCTGCAGCCAGAATTGGCTTTCCACTGGGAGACTGCACCTGAATCCAGCCCTCCAGAGGCTCCCTGATGAAGGCACGCCGGTCCTTCCTGGGCTTTGGGAGGCTCTGAGCGCGTGAAAAGGGAGATTAAAAAAATGTATGACTCTGACTAGGGCTGAAAATTCTTCAAACTTAATCTTGAAGGAAAACTGTCGGCTATGCAATCAAACTTGCCAGTACCTTCGATCTCATAATGCGGCGAAGCTTCAGCTCCTGGACAAAGACGGTCCTATTCGGTGGGATGTGGCCGACGACCGCGGAGAGTCGGGACTCGTCCTTGCAGACGATGGCCTTCAAGTGCGTCCACCACCTGCTTCTTTCGGGTTTGGTAAGGTCTGGAGAGGGTTTCAAGAACTTGCCACGGAAAAGGTGGACATTGCAACTCTTAGTATCCTTTACGGCAGCTGCTGGCATAAATCAATTTCCTTAACAAGAACCCCGCCACCAGCCGATGCCGGGCAGCAAGTCGTCCTGCCCGTCCTGCCATTGCGAGGATACATCGCCGTGACTTGGAACTTCCACCGCCTGTGGCACTGGCTGTGGCAGTCTCTTGCTGCTGATTGCTCTCCTGCTGCTGTTGCTATCCGTTCTGCTGCCGGCTCCGCTGCTGGCGCTGCTGCTCGCGCTTGACTCCTGGCCACGGGAGCTCGACTCAGCTGTCGGTGCAGGAGGCTTTGGCTTTGCTGCCTCCGGAGCATGGCGCGACACACCCTGTGTCGCCGGAACGGGCCGGTTCAGAGTCGGCTTGCTTGAAGCGGCGTCACTGCTATCACTGGACCCACTGGTGCTGGTGTCTGTGTCACTGGAATCACTCGAATCTGAAGGTTGTGATGCCTTGCCTGCACTCACTTGTGGAGCTGCGGGGGCTGCGGAGGTCTCCTGTGTCACTGTGGGCTCTTGGTCGGCAGTTACAACTGAGATCCAGCCCTCCAGCGGCTTTCGGATCTGAGCTCTCCCGCCTTGCAAGTCTTCGATGAGCACCTGTGTGCCGACAGCTATGGAGCCCACCAGCTCGGAGCGCTTCTCGCGACCACTGCGGACATTCAAGTCGCGCAGTGCGCGCACCCAACCTGTTCTCACAGGTACACCCCCTTCTTTCTCTGACTCTGGCAGCGGCTCCTGGACGATTGTTGCTTCGTCGTCGGCTGTCCGAATTGATATCCACCCCACATATGGCGATGTGATCTGCCCTCGCTTGCCAGATACGGCTGCAACATAAACGTCTTGATCCGGCGGTATAGTCCCCAGTGGCTCGTCACGCTTGGATCGGCCGGCACGCACTGTCAAAGGTTGAAGCGTTCGCACCCAGCCAAGGCCGGTTGCATCGGACATGTAGGAGCCATGACCAAGGTGCAAGATGCCAGGGTACTACTAGATAAGGGGCTAGGAAAGTCATGGTCATATCAGGGCTAAAGTCACATCTGGCAAAGACGGTAACATTCTGGGCTCATGAAAAAACCCTGAACCCTAACTCCTGATCAGTGAGGGGCTTGCGATCCGATGCACCTTCTCGTGCTGTGGCCATTGGGTTTCATTCGAGCCTGCCATGAGACAAATTGAACCTGCCGAAGACATCAACGCGCTTGCATGAAGGGCCTTAGTTCACCAACGGATAAAACAGGCCCGAAGCCTGAAGCCAAAACCCCTCACATTAATTGAGTCCTTCCAGGGCCATGGGAGGTGGGAGGCCTTCTCCACGTACCACCAGCGATCCAACCTGGCAAGTCTTCTTCGAAGTTCCGCCACCAAGGCCAGGTTAAATAGACCTGCTGCCCTTGAAAGCCGAAATATATTAATAAATATGTTGCTTCGGCTTCTTCTTCTCAACCTTGACCACCGTCATGGACATGGGCATCGGGATCGTAAGCATCCCGACATCATCAGCAACGCTACTAGATGCCAGCAGCGCAATCCTAATCGTACACCGGTATTTTGACAAACAACACCTCCAGCACCGCCAAAGTCCACCACAACCCACCACACTTACAACAACCAGCTCCAAAACTAAACAACGACATTGCTTATCATACACATTCTGTACGCGATATTCTGGAAGTCGTGACGGCGGCAACAAGGAAGACAAACCCTAGCAACGAACAACCTCAATATCACATCACTGTCGCGATCGGAACTAGGAGCTAGAAAGGAACAACTGCAGTACCAATAAGTGAGATTACATAGGCATCCTCAAGATCACCATAAGCGTACCATGTCAATGGTTCATGTGTCTGTCTCTGCTGCAACTCTCAACTTGGACGCAAATTAATTGTCTCATCAAGCATGCTCCGGCCCTTCCGCCACGAGAAGTCTGCATTAAATCGAAAACCTTCACATGCACCCTCATGCTAAACCCCTCCTCTGCATTTTTACAAGTGGTCTGCCGTCTGCAGGGATGATTGCCAGAAAACATGCAACAGCCCTCGCAAGGGAGCAAAGCAGTACTACTACCCTTAAACCCAAAACCCCTGAACCCTATACACTTAACACGAGGTCCTAAATTCATGAGGGCACCTCGGTGGTGACTCTGATTTAGCCCCAGCCTGTCACAGAGAGGCTTTAAACATCAGCTGCTATCGTTGATTGCTGTTGCAAGTGCGGGTGTAGGTATATATTCAGCTTCCGACGACGTCCGCTAGGCAGTGGAAATAGATGTATGTAATTATGTACTTGTGTATATGTATTTTTCTATTTATTATCGAATTATCAGTTTTCGGCACTCATTCGCCGACAAGCCAAGCGAGGCTTTTGCTGATGAGGGTCTGGGACTTTATAATGGACATTTTGGTGGTGATACTTGCATTACAATTGCTAACACCGATGATTGATTGTTCGCGAGTCTGATTATGATCATGGTGCAGGCAGTTCGGTGAATTGCTGCATTCGTTGCTTGAATCGGTCATCTGGTGCTCCAGAACATAAAACGGCTGTTTGACATATCCTGAGGAAGCTGCATTTCCCTCCACGCCAGCGCTGCTTTTTCGACTAAGCACATAGAGATTGGCTCGATGACCAGTGGCTGCCGGGACGACATCTCCCGAAGCGAGTTGCAAAGCAGCTGATCACCCAGAGTCTTCTTTATTACACTGCATCGCAGCAAACGAGTATACTTCTTCACAACTGTGCTTCTCACCACTGTCCTTGTCAGCATACGCTTTGCTCTTCGTTTCACGCACATGCTAGGACCAGCGCTCAAGACCAAAGTCAGCGCTGGTGATTCAGAGAAACTGGTGCCCTCCGTACTGCTGATGACCTGAGTGGTTTCGAAGCTGCAATGCAATACTGTAGGGTTTAGGGTTTAGGGTTTCCGCATATTGCAGCAGCTTCACTTATTCAAACATTACGTGGCGACCCTCGCGTGAAAACGATCCGGCCCTAGCATCCTAGCATCTAATGCGAGCCGACTGGGTTTCGGCGCTTGCACGACTGCCTTTGGGGGGGCATCTAGGTCTGTCGTGTGATGCCATGTCACGCCATCCTCTAGGTCTGCTCAAGTGCTCCGTGCTTCGTGAGTTAGAGAATCTCTTTTCCCGTTTGCCCGGATGTTTGCAGTATTCTAATTCTAGTTTTCAGGCTCCGAACATTGTCCTTCATGAATATGGCGTCTCAGAGTTCGCCGTGCGTCGCAGTGACGAGCGCGAATCGTCCATAGTGGCAAGTCACACTAGCTCGGTCTTCTCGGCCAGCCAAAAGCTCAGTGCAGCGGCGAAAAACTCCTCCCGGACCATGTGTCCTTCGCATGTTGTCGGGCTTGGAGATGTAATGCTCTCTGCGGTTTTATGTCACAGAACCGCGCCTGGCAGGGGGAATCACGAACCTTCTGCCTCGAATTTATTCCAGCCCTTCCCACAATTCGTGCAACATGGTGAGATGCTCAGAAAAATGCTGCTTCATGCCCCTGCCGGGCGGCGACGCTTGAAACCATTACTATTATAAATATTACCACGGGCTCTCCTGCGTCCGGAACCATAGAGAATTCAACAGAATACCTCGAAATGGCGTGACAAGTGGGCGAGCACAGGCTTGTGGACCTTGTCTCGTTCAGTCAACTCGTTTACACTAAACAGCAGCGACCCCTTCAAACACCCTACATCCCCAGGGGTCGGTAATGCAGAGTGAATTCGGAGTTTGGTTGCTCGTACACTCCGAGCCATTTAGGCAAGAGACCCGGCTGACTGGAGCCGCGCACAGAGCGGTCGTGCAACCGCCTCTCCAGAGCGTCAAGCCAGTGGAACGGCACAACGGCGTGGAACCGCGAGGCTGCGGGGTGGTCAGGTTTTTTATTGGCCAGGGCGCTTCTGCGTGCAATGTGTGTATTTGGCTTTGTGCTGGGGCGCTGCAGTAAACATATATTCCCTAAGACTCTGCGAGAAGCCGTTCACGCAGTCACACAGCCCGGCAACGCACATACACTCACACAAAAGCCCCCGAAACCTGTCGAACAGTGTGACAGAGCAAAAGCAAACTGCGACACAAACCGTTCGGATCCCTAAACCCTAAACCCTAAATCCCTAAACCCTGAATCCCTAAATCCCTAAACCCCAAATCCCTAAACCCTAAACCCCAAAACCCTAACCCCTAGACCCTATCTGAAAGCGGGAAACTGCCTCCGGCGTGAAGAGCCGGTCCTTTGCGCCGTACTCCAGGAAGAT
>CAJNJA010007819.1:0-15874 GCA_905231915.1 Symbiodinium necroappetens
AGTTATAGGGTCTTAATTCACCTAAGCCCCTAAACCCCTTAACCCCTTAAACCCCTAAGCCCTAAAAAAACCCTGAACCCCTACACCCTGAACCCTAAACCCTAAACCCCTAAACCCCTAAACTTTGCCCTACACCCCTAAACCCCTAAACTTCGCCCTAAACCCCTAAAACCCTAAACCCCTAAACTTTGCCCTAAACCCTAAACCCCCAAACCCCTAAACCCTTAAATACCCTAAACCCCTAAACCCTAAACCCAAAGCCCTAAACCCTAAACCCTAAAACCCTAAACCCCTAAAAAAAAAAAACTATACCCCTAAACCCCTAAATACCCTAAACCGAGCTACTGCGCCAATGCGAGGTGGACGGCGCCCCACCTGTGCTCGGAGCGAGCCCCGATCGTCTGAACCTCTGTGCGGTGTGTGTGTGTGGGTGGGTTTAGGGTTTAGGGTTTAGGGTTTAGGGTTTAGGTCGCTGTGTGTGTGTGTGTGTGTGGGTGGATGTGTGTGTGTGTGTGTGTGCGTGTGTGCTGGTTGGTCGTCTTCTGGGCTTAGGGCCCCTAGGGCTTAGAGTTTATGTTTGTGTCGATTTGCATGGGGATTTGGGGCTTTCATTGGGGCTTTAGAGTTTAGAGCTTGTGGCCTTAGGGGCGTTGAGTTTAAAGTCTGCGGTTGCAGGAATCTGGGTGTAGGGTGATTGATTCTGGGTTTCAGGCAATACCGGCGTCTGAGTGAAGTCGTCCGAGTGGCTTTAGACTAAACTGCGTCCATTCCTGGTGTTCTCCTCTCACCAGCAGCAGTTCCAGCCACCTTGTCACCATGAGGTGTTGCATGTTCATGATCGTTCTCGCGATGGTCATCAACATGCTCGTCCTCGTTCTCGTCCTCATCCTCATCGTCAGCACATCATCATCACCATCATCCAAACCACCGTCATCATCATCCGCGCCATCATCGTTGTCATCAGTATCGCCGACGCATGCGCCACCACTCTTTTCGTTCCCCTCACCACTATCGTCACACCATTCAGCGACTAATGTGATCAAGCAGCAATGCAACGCCTTCACATCTCAGCCACTGAGTGTCAGAGAAGCATCAATAACGATAAGAAGCAAGAGCGCATGTATGATCAGAGTGGCCATTGCCAATGTACTGGCAGGCACTGTAGTTTTGCTGCGTTCAGGAGCAGCAGCTGCAGTGACAGTGGCAGCATGCCAGTCTTAGTGGTGTCGGTGTTGACGGGTTGGCTTGACCGGGTGATGGGTATCAGTCTTAGCAGCAGCAGCTAGTCCAGGAGGGGGCACGAGGAGGATTTGCAGTTGCAGTAGCATCCTCCCTAAACCCTAAACCCCTAAACCCCTAAACCCCTAAACCCCTAAACCCCTAAACCCTAAACCCCACTCAAACAAAAACCTCTCCCAGGGATGCTTCTGGGCCCATCGCTGCGTGGCAAAGGCGTGGGGAGGGGAGGACATCCTCAATCTCAAGCAAATGAATGGTGGGGGGGCGGGGTGGGTGCTCCCCCCGATTAATTACCCTTTATTATTTCCGAAACACCCACTATTACCTTCCTTAAAAGTAGGGGCCCTATACCTTTTATACTATGAATCCCCATATGGTATATGAACCCTAAACCCTTTTAGGCCTCTTTTCGTCCTTAAGGTACGGACCGTAAGGGCTCTATTAACGGGCACTTGGGGGGCGCCTGGCGGAGGTTAGTCCCTAAATCCTAAACCCTAACCTAAACAAGCCCTAAACCCTAAACTCTAAACAAACCCTAAACCCTAAACCCTAAACAAACCCTAAACCCTAAACTCTAAACCTTACTGTGTCGGGTTCACGCTAAGGTTTGAGGGCTTCTTGGGTTGACAAGGTTTTTGCGTTTCAGGGTTTAGGGCTTAATGTTTTAAGGTTGTAGGGTTTAGGGTTTAAGGCTTTAGGGTTCAGGGCTGTAGGGTTCAAGGACGAAGTGTGAGAAAAAGAAGCGGCGGTATGGAGAAGCACGATAGCGATCGGAACGATTGAAATGCGGGGTCGTCACTATTGTTACAGTGTAATAGTATAAGCTTACTTCCCCAAGAAGCGAAGGAAATACAAGGTTGAACTTTCAGATTACTACTATATTCTGAGGGCCCAAAACCTAAAAGGTTGGATATAGGGGAGCTACCTAAACCCCCAAAAGTAGGCAAAATAATGGCCCAAAACCCATAAAAGGCTATTGTTCTACATACTTTGGGGGTCCAGGTAAGTATATAAAATAACGTGCCCCAGTTTCCAATCCGTCAGGCCATTACACTGATGTCACGGTTTAGGGTTTAGGGTTTAGGGTTTAGGGGCAGTGCCAGAGGGCTGTGACACACTCTCTTCGCATCAAGCGCGCGCAGAATGCCTTCAGGAAGATTCGATCTACCCTAAGCCCTAAACCCTAAATCAAGCCCGACAAGACTCTCATCCATCACTTATAAGATCCTTTTAAAACCCGATGAATGTGGCATGTTAGCCATGGACTGATCCAATTCTGGCGTCGCCATAATGACGTTGACCGTTGAGGTAAGCCTCATAAGTGGCAAGACGGTGTCGCTGCAGACACACGAGGACGAATCCGCAGAATCGCTGTCAGCGCGTGCACAGAAAGCCCTCGGAGCTGGCAAAGGTCGACTCTTGGACGCCATGGGAGGCGTTCTTGATGGGGGAGCACCGCTAAAAAAGGCCAGGCTGCAAAGTATGGGGGCGAATGTGGAGCCGGAGCGTCTTACCTTTCAAATTCGAAGAGTCGAGATATGCAGTGGCGCAAGAAGAAGAAGAAGAGTGCAAGCCTTTGTCGCAATCCTGGGGGATGGGTCGGCCCTTGCCTGGGGACATCCTCGCTGGGGCGGTGACAGCAGTGCTGTGCAAGATCAGTTGAAGAATGTGCAACAGATTCAAGCAACCTACTCGTCCTTTGCTGCAATCCTTGCGGATGGCTCCGTGGTGTCCTGGGGCGATGCCCTCTTTGGTGGTGACAGCAGTGCTGTGCGAGGGCAGCTGAAGGATGTGCAACACATTCAAGGCACTGACGGGGCCTTTGCTGCAATCCTTGCGGACGGCTCCGTGGTGACCTGGGGCAGTGCTGACTGTGGTGGTGACAGCAGTGCTGTGCAAGATCAGTTGAAGAATGTTCAACAGATTCAAGCAACTGACGTGGCCTTTGCTGCAATCCTTGCGGATGGCTCCGTGGTGTCCTGGGGCGATGCCCGCATTGGTGGTGACAGCAGTGCTGTGCGAGGGCAGCTGAAGGATGTGCAACACATTCAAGCAACTGACGGGGCCTTTGCTGCAATCCTTGCGGACGGCTCCGTGGTGACCTGGGGCAGTGCTGACTGCGGTGGTGACAGCAGTGCTGTGCGAGATCAGCTGCAGAATGTGCAACAGATTCAAGCAACTCGTTCTGCCTTTGCTGCAATCCTTGTGGATGGCTCCGTGGTGTCCTGGGGCGATGCTGACTGCGGTGGTGACAGCAGTGCTGTGCGAGATCAGCTGCAGAATGTGCAACAGATTCAAGCAACTCGTTCTGCCTTTGCTGCAATCCTTGCGTTTGGCTCCGTGGTGTCCTGGGGCAATGCTGGTTGCGGTGGTGACAGCAGTGCTTTGCGAGATCAGTTGAAGAATGTGCAACAGATTCAAGCAACTTACAGGGCCTTTGCTGCAATCCTTGCGGATGGCTGCGTGGTGTCCTGGGGCGATGCCCGCTCTGGTGGTGACAGCAGTGCCGTGCGAGGGCAGCTGAAGAATGTGCAACACATTCAAGCAACTGACGGGGCCTTTGCTGCAATCCTTGCGGATGGTTCCGTGGTGACCTGGGGCAGCATTTTGGGTGGTGACAGCAGTGCTGTGCGAGATCAGCTGCTGAATGTGCAGCAGATTCAAGCATCCCAAGACGCCTTTGCTGCGATCCTGTGTGATGGCTCCGTCGTTATCTGGGGCAGTGGCACCCACCGCATAGCGTAATCAAATTCAAGTGATTCGGTGGTGACGTGTGGTGACTGGTTCTGGTGCGCGGGATGAGCTGAACAGCAGCTATTACGAGATTTCACGAGCAAACGAAACAGTTCGACAGATCGTCGTTTACTTTTTTTGAATGCTTGCAGGTTAAATTAAGCTTCCGTGGCAATCCCTCCATTCCCTCGTCACTGAGCGTCGGAGCCCCTAACATCCATATACAACCATGACAAAACCATATAAAACACGCTCGAATCCCATAAGACCCTTTCTGAGACCACCTTAACACTCAGTAAAATCCTACACACTCCTTGTCTTTAAACTTACAAACGCCCTTTGAAAAAATACAGCCCTACAGCATAACACCCTCTCAGCCGCAGTGTCGTCCGATGAGTCGGCAAGCGGATATGCTAAGAGCTCAATCCAAAGGGCTTTGTGTTTAGGGTTCCTTTGGGAGTTCCTGCAATCTGAGATAGCAACTGGGACTATTTTAAACGTCTTGGTCTTTGGAAAGTGTGACAGACTATCGAAGAACTGAGTAAATGTCCCTATTAGGGTTCCTCAAGGGCCAACACTCACAACCGGCTAATCCGTGGGAAGAAACCTTGAAATCGAGCTTTACGGTTTTTGGCCGAGACATGAAATCCCCCAAACTGTTGGGACAAAACAACTTTAGACCCCTTCAGCGGCCAGTAAAACAAACACGCTGAGCAAACTGAACCCCTGTTTAACACAAATCAGAACCACAGAATGATTCGGAGCCACAAAAGCCTAAAGCCCTAAAGCCGAAACAGCCGCTGCGCCAGGGGGGCACCCGACTCCACCCACGGTGGCGGAATCTCCGTCCATTCTTCCTGTGGCCGCCGAGGGTCGGGGGACTGCAGATTTGTTCGCAATTCTCCAGGTTTCAATCCGGTTTCAATCCACCCCTAAACCCTAAACCCTTAACCCCAAGCCCAAAGCCCAAGACCCCCTTACACTATAAAGCACCTTCTGGTATTTGAACCCTTTTCCCTTTTAGAGTTCTTATCGTTCTTGAACCTCAAGCCCTATAGAGCCCATAGTCACCCTAAAAGGATCCTTTGAAAGAAACCCTAAGAGGAGCCCTTTTTCAGTTCTTTTCGTCGTTACAGATAGGGTTTAGGGTTTAGGGCTCGGGGAATAAAGTTACCCCCCAAAAGTTGGAAACCGGATTAAGGACAGTTAGTGCTGGGATTCCCTATATACGGTTGATGACATAAAAGCTGCATATGCAGGGCTTACATCATCAACAATATGACTCTTAAGTTTTAAGGCTTGAGGCTATTCGGTTTCCGCCTTTTGGGCGTCTACAGAAACCCTAAACCCTAAACCCTCAAGCGGTATACCTTATAGAAGCCCTATATACCCTAAACTCCCCACCTGTAGTTTCCTTTAATGCAGGGGAATCAGGGGCTTCGGATCTCCACGTGCTCTTAGGAAGAGTATGTTAGGGTTTAGGGTTTTAGGGTTTAGGGTTTTGGGTTTTAGGGTTTAGGGTTTAGGGTTTTAGGGTTTTAGGGTTTAGGGTTTTAGGGTTTATATGGCCCTATACTTTCGAACTAATGTTTTGCATGGTTCTTCAAGTTATGATAAGACATCTCCAGGGAATTGATCAAAACTACCATGCTTGTTATGGTTCCAAGGGTGCTTCCGAGGTTTTGAAATCCAAAACCCAGGGCGGATAGGGTTTAGGGTTTAGGCGTAGGAGGGCTTGAGCTCTCGGTTAGGAATCGTTCATCGTTCGTGCTATGATGATCCTGGACTCAAGGGCGTAGTAAATGTAGTATTTTGATCATGGGCCTAAGGGCCTTACATCAAGACCCATGTACTTGTACAGTGCATGCTTCGGCTTCAGCGGTACCTAGACCCTTAGCATCAACATGTCCCAAAGGCCTTATATAATAGGGTCTTTGGGCCCAAAATTCTGAAAATATGAGTCCTTTGAGGGTAAGGGAGATAGCAACTTCAACACGACATAGGTACATGGACTATTAGGCTTCTTCCCCGTGTTTGTTTGGGTTGAGGGTTCGGGCTACGCGATTTAGGGCTTGGGGAGTGCTTGGGAGGGCTACATAGGATAAGATTTAGGGTTTAGGGTTTAGGGCTCCCTAAACCCTAAACCCAGGTTCCATGAAGGCTTCACACGGTCTGTGTTTGGTTTAAGCCGGTCTCAAAGGTTTAGGTGAGTCCTAAACCACGTTGAAACCTAGACCCGGCACCCCTGAACACGTAAACGCTCAACTGGCTAAACCCTAACCTTAAGGACCACATGACCCTTAAAAGTAGGGGCCCTATACCCTTATACTATGAATCTCCATATGAAACCCTTTTAGGCCTCTTTTCGTCCTTAAGGAAACCTCAGGTTAGAGGTATGGTACCCTAACATGGACCTTGCCTCCCTCTACCCAGCCTTTGAACTTCTTGGGATCTTATAATATATACCTTAACCTACCAAAACCTAGTTTTTTGTAGGGTCCCTATAAATTACATAGTAGGGTTTATATTAAGAACCTACAAAAAAGTAGGTTATGGTAGCTTAAGGTAGTAGTTATCTGCAAGTTTAACCTTGTATTTCCCTGGCTTCTTGGGGAAGTCTTAAGTACGTTAGGGAATTTAATCTTAGTTACCATAATAGGGATCTATAGTAAATAACGGAGTTTCCTTGTTATGGTAACCTAAATTAAGTCCTGTAGAGGGGCCCTTAAGGGTACATTGGTACGGTTGATGGGGTAATCCCTGCATTACTCATAAGAAGGAATATACGATAATTCCCATAATTTAGGGCCCTTAAGGTAATGCAGGATGTATATCATCAAGAGTAGGAATGCAGGGATCCTCTACTGTTCAACGCCCAAATGGGCCCAGGGTTTCAACCTTGGCCTAAAGTCCGAAACCCTAAATCAAGTAGGCCCTGAACAAGTAAGTAGAGTTATAAGTACCCCAAAAGGGATCCTAAGTAGAGTTACAAGTACCTTTAAAGGGATCCTAATTGGTTTAGGATACTTATAAGCCTATAAAAGAACTACTTACTAAATCCCACACCCCCTTATAGAACCCTTCTAGATCCCTTTTAAGGATCCCTTTAAGAAGCCCTAACAGCTACTTACTAAGTCCCCCGACCCTCCAAGCAAACCCTAAAACTCTTAAACCCTAAACCCCTAAACCCCTAAACCCCTACACCCCAAACCCCTAAACCCCAAACCCCTAACAGCTACTGACTAAGCCCCCCGACCCTTCACGCTTGAGCCCTTTGCACCCTTGGCCCCTGAAGTGGAAGCCCGAACCCGTAAAGCACTGCAGCTTGCGTGGTTTTAGGGTTTAGGGGTTTAGGGGTTCAGGGTTTGGGGTTCTTACCCTCAAACCCTAAACCCTAAACTCTAACCCCTCCCCAAAAGAAACCTAAACCCCAAACCCCAAAAAAGCCCTAAACCCTAAACCCTATCAATTCCTAAAACCCTCACGCCGGGGCACCCCAAAAGCCAGACCATTGGGCCAGGGTTTAGGGTTTAGGGTTTATAGGGTGTTTAGGGTTTAGGGTTTAGTTTTGCGTTTAGGGTGGGTTTCCACCGGTACTCCATACATGGTAGTCTTCCTGTCTTCCACGCAATTGCTAAGGCCAGTCTCTTAGGCCTTAAAGCTTAACAACTGTAGCAAAACCGTATAAAGGGCCGTTCATTATTTTTCGCGGCCTCCGCGCCCCGAGCCTCTAAACCTCTAAACCCCTAAACCCCTAAACCTAAATCGGCTTCATTCTGTTGACAGTTTTACATCCTGCATTACCTTAGAAACTATAGGAAATATGGTATATTACTTAGTATGGGTAATGCAGGATTTATATCATCAACCGTTATATGCAGAACCCCTATAAAGCCCTTCGAGGACCCTGTTCTATTCAAGCACTCTAAACCCTCCTAAACCCCCAAAGCCCTAAACCCTAAACCCACCCCATTCGGTTAAAGCCGCTGCGCCCGAACTTTTCAACCACCGAAAACATGCCCAGGCTTCGAGTGAGTGAGGTGGTGAATTTTCCCATCGGCTTCTGAAGATGAAGTTAGGGTTTAGGTTTAGGCCTTGGGGTTGCTAAGGGTTTAGGGTTTAGGGTACTTAAGACTTCATGTGAGAAGTCTCTAGGGTTCTAGAAGGCCTTAACTTTTTGGGGGGGTTTGGCTTGGTGGTTTAGGGCTCCGGGGGGTTTGGAGTGAAACGTGGCAGGGTTCAGGGTTGGGGGGTTAGGGGTTTAGGGTTTAGGGTTTGGGGGTTTAGGGTTTACTTATTGTTATGGAATGGAGCTTCGCAGAGTTTGAAAGGCTTTGATGGGGGGTTCAAAAGAAAGGTGCTTTCTGGTACTATAGCCTGGGAATCCAAAAACCTACAGTTTTGGGGACTCTACCCTCTAGTTAAGGGGTCCTAACCTACTATTTTGTAGGGTTTGGGGTCACAGGAGTTGGCTTACATGTAATGTCTTAGTGTCGCAGCCTTTGTAAGCATAATTTGGGTTGTATTGTCGGATTTTGAAACGGGTCTTTGTAGCTTTGCATGGGCTTTAGTATGTAGATGTATTCAGTCTAAGGCGCCTGGATAATCTGAATAAGGTTTCGGGCGATATTGTAGTACAGGCTAGAATAAGGAACCCCACGGATTAGGGTTTAGGGTTCAGGGTTCAGGGTTTAGGTATTACCAACCAGTCCCCAAAGGCTCCATGTACCCATATAGTATATACTTAGGCCTTAAAAGGGGTTCCTATATAGGTACTTTGGGGTCTAAGTATATATTATATGGGCACATGGCGCCTTTGGGTTCATGCTTCTCGACCAGCGGGCTGTTGAAGATCGGCATGGTTTGTCTCTGCTTGTAGGGCTTCCATGGGTTCACACCAAAGCCTAAACACCAAATCTTATAGGGTTTGTGCACATGGTTTAGGCTACTTACTTGAGGGTTCAGGGGATTTAGCAAGTAGGTTATAATTGGGGTTGTAAGTCCCCCAAGTGGGGTTATCCGACTTTGAGCTTATAACCTGCCTTTCACATAAGTTCCTTACTAAGTCTCTTTGCCTTCAAGTAGGGTCTGAGTTTAGGGGGTCTGGGTTTAGGGTTTAGAGTTTAGGAGTTTAGGGGTTTAGGGTTTAGGGCTTTTAGGGGGTTTCTGGTTTAGGGTTTTTAGGGTTGAAACCTTACCCCACGGTTTAGGGTTTAGGGTTTAGGGTTTAGGGTTTGGGGTTTAGGGGTTACCAAGAACCCCCCAACTACTTCTCCGTATTGTATCCTAAGTAGCCACTGCTGACGGCCTCGACTTAAGGGTACTTGCGGGGCGCTGGTAAAGCTAAAACCTGCAAAAAGAAATCCCAAGAAGACCTCGTAAACCTCAAAACCCTAAGCCCTAAACCCTAAACCCTACTCCCTAAACCCCAAACCCTAAAACCATAAAACCCTAAGTACGCCCCAGAACCCAAAACCCTAAACCCACAAGAAGGCTCTAAAACCCGTGCGCCGGGGCATCTTTGGGTACTAGGGCTTGGGAGTTTTGGGGCTTGCTTAGGGTCTAGGGCGTAGAGCACAGGACTTAGGGTGTAGGGCTTGGGATTCCGATTTATAGGGTTTGAGATTTAGGGTTTAGGGTCTAGGATTTAGAGTTAATTAGAGTTTGGGATGGAGCGTGCAGGGTTTAGGATCTAGGGTTTAGGAAGAGCCCTTTTTCGTCAGGGTCGTTGAACACATGGTCTTACTACGGGTCAAGGAAGACCCCTGAAAGAAGTCTGTCCGGGCCATACTACGGTTGATGATATAAATCCTTCATTACCCATAATAAGGAATACACCATAATTCCCAGAGTTTAGGGTCCTTAGAGGTAATGCAAGATTTATATCATCAACAGTATGAAGATCCCTAATTATCAAAATCCGTAAAGGGGGTTATTTACATACTGGTCTACATGTTTACTGCTTGGCTGAGAGTTCTCCATTACAGAGTGCTTAGAGACCCGGGATTCGCGAATCCGAAGCCGCGATGAGTTTGAGCGGCTGGCTTCTGGCAGCAAAGCTGCGTCCATCCACCTCGAGGTGAATAGCAAGGCCTGTAGCAGTGGGAGACTGGGTTTTAAGGCTTTAGGGTTTTAGGGGTTTTAGGGCTTTAGGGGTTTAGGGTTTTAGGGTTTAGGGGTTTAGGGGTTTAGGGTTTAGGGTCCTAATAACCCAATCAACCATAGGGTTTAGGGTTTGGGGCTTAGGGTACGTACCTTATAAAGGGGTTACCATACTTAGGTCTATAAGGTAACTACTTACCAAATCCCATCTATATCAAAACGAAAAAACTATTAACCAAACCCCCTAACCCCTTTTGTAGAACGCTTATAGAAGCCGTTGAAGAAGCCCCTTAAGGAACCCTACGTACTAAGTCCCCCGGACCCTCCAACCAAACGCTCAAACCTAAAACCCTAAACCCCTAAAAAAACCACGAAATCCTGAACCCCTAAACCCCCCCCAAAAAAAACAAAAAACAAAAACCCTAAACACCTAAGCCCTCAACCAAAGGGCTTCCATCAACTGAAAATCAAGGGTTCTCCAGAAACTTCCTATCTGCGGGACGCCGCGTAACCTGCGGGTTTTGGGGTTTGGGGTCTTTGGGGGTTTAGGGTTTAGAGGTTCAGGGGTGTACGGTTTAGGGTTTTGGGTTTTAGGGTTGTAGGGTCGCTATGAAGGTTTATAAGAAGAGCCGATTTGAAAAGTAGTAGGCTAGGGTAGTTTAAGGCATAGTCGAGCGGGAATTTGGGCTCAGGGAGTCTTGTGAGCTTATTGAGAGGGGATTCTCAGGGTTTCGGTTTCGGGTTCACTTTAGTGGAGTTTGAGTTTAAAGGGAGTTCTATCGTTTAGGGTTCTTGTTGGGGGGCTGTTAAAGGGAGTACTATCGTATCGGGTTGATTTTGGGTGGAGTTTAAAGAAAGTTCCATGGTTAGCTGAGCTGGCTGCCTGAGTAATTCAGGGGTTTCTGTTTTTCGCTGGCGGCTCGAATAATCAAACGGTTTCTATGCTTGGTGGCGCTTGAACAACAGTCACCGCATATTTCTTCGGATGCCCTAGTAAAGCTTTATCCCGAGTATGATTATAGTTTCAAACTCCTCCACAAACCCTACACCCTAAACCCTAAACCTAAATCCTAAACCCTAAACTCTAAACTTTAAACCCTAAGCGACCCTAAACCCTAAACGACCCTAAACCCTAAACCTAGACCCTAAACCCTAAACCTAAACCCTATAAGCCCTAAACCCCAAACCTGCTCAGATCCTTTGGTCTCTTTAGGTTTCCCTACAACTTGAGCCCCCGTAGGCCCCACATCCGAAGACGTGGGGTTCAAGTCTAGGACATTTTTCAGGTGGGTAGTTACCGCTATAGGAGCCTTATAGAAGGTCTATATACCTTATAGAAGCCTTATAGAAGCCCTATATACCCTAAACTCCCCACCTGTAGTTTCCTTTGATCAAGGTTTAGGTTACAGGTTCTAGGCTTCAGCTTTCAGGGGTTCTTGTTTAGGGCTTAGGATTAATTCAGGTTTAGGATTTAGGGCTTATTGTTTAGGGTTCAGGGTTTATTGTTTAGGGTTTAGGGTTTGTTGTTTAGGGTTTAGGGTTTAGAGCTACGGGTTCAGGGTTGAAGGGATGTTCAGGGTTCCAGAGGTTACGGTTGAGCCTCAGGGCTTCCCCGGAGGGTTTCGGAAGGCTCAGTTGGTTGGTTCTTTTTTAGGCTTATCAGTATCATAACCCTAAACCCTAAACCCTAAAACCCTAAAACCTAAACTCTAAACCCTAAACCCTAAACCCCTAAACCCTAAACCCTACATCCTAATCCTTAAACCCTAAACCCCTAAACCCTAAACCCCTAAACCCTTTAAACCCTAAACCCTAAACACCTTTGAGGGTACTTATAACACTACTTAATACCTACTTACGAAGTCCCCCTTCCCCTCCATCCGTTAAGAAGCCTCAACTCGAGGCCCTAAAGCTCTAAAGCGTACGGTTTACGGCTTTGGGGTTAAGGGTTTAGGGGTTTAGGGGTTCAGGGTTTTGGGTTTAGGGTTTTCGGTTTTGGGTTTTGGGCTTAGGGTTCAGGGTTTAGGGTACCTCGCAAGCATCCTGATTCAGTCTTCTTCTGTGTGTTGAACCTGCCATTTAGTCGGGAGTAATAGTTTAGGCTCTTAAGGATTGTTAGGCTATGGTAAGGAACCGGCTAGGATGTATTGGTCATTTTGTTGGGGCCCTGTTGTTACTGTCATTGTTTTCTTTGGGGTTCTGGAGAAACCCCTAAACCCTAAACCATACATTATAAACCCTAAACCCTAAACCCTACGCCCTAAACCCAGGCGCTTATAAACAAAACCTAAACCCAAAGCCCTAAACCCAGGCGCTTATAAACAAAACCTAAACCCAAAGCCCTAAACCACCTTTTGCTGGCCTTTGCTGGACCTTGAGAGATCCACGGAGTGTCCATGCCGTAGGCAGGGGGGGCACTCTGTCCGAGACGGAGCTTATCTCAAAAGCAGCATCTGAAACCCTAAAGCGTACAGTTTAGGGTTTTGGGTTGAAGGTTGAGGGGTTTAGGGGTTTAGGGTTTAGGGTCCTTCAGGACCAAATGACCCTTAAAAGTAGGGGCCCTATACCCTTACACTATGAATCTCCATATGGTATATGAACCCTAAACCCTTTTAGGCCTCTTTTCGTCCTTCAGGAAGGCAGCATCTGAAACCCTCCATGATGGTTTAGGGCTTTAGGGTTTAAGCTGAGGGTCTGGGGCCGAAGTCCTAATGTTCTACGGTCTTGAAGAAAGTGGTTTAGGGTTTAGGGTTTAGGGTTTAGGGTGGGGTTTAAACTGCGCTATGGCTCTATGAATTCAATATTGGGCTTCATATGAAGACCCACACCACAACATTGGTTCTAGTAGGTGGAGGTACCCCTAAAAACCTAAACTTTGCCCTGAAAGAGGGATCCGCAAACCCTAAACCCCTAAACCCTAAACTGTGCCCTGAAAGAGGGATCCCGCAATTGGAGAGAAGCTCCCAGATTTTCCATTCGGGGGTACTTCATGGCCGCTCGCCAGTTTTAGGGTTCGGGGTATCGGGTAGTAGTTTAGGGTTTAGGGTTTTAGGGTTCTGGGTTTAGGGTTCAGGGTTTAGGGTTCAGGGTTTAGGGTTATAGTGTTTTGCTTTCTGTGTAGGTCGGTAGTAAGGCTGAAAGGTTCTGCAATCGGATCATCTGACAGTTTCTCTGGGCCTCTCATTCGGGCTTAGGGCATCAATGCGGGAAAGAAGTGCCGGCTTCGCAGCTGGCTTTGGTGGTTTTGATGTGGGTTTTTTAAGCTTTAGGATTGTGGGAGTTTAGGTTTTGGTATTTACGGTGTAGCAGCCTGAACCTTGAAGAGATGTTTTTTTTAACAAACAAGAACAGTACCCTAAACATAAAGGGGCCTTCAGGGCCCAAAGCCGCAGGTAATGTAGGAGCGTTAATAATTTAGAATAGGGTTTTCGGTTATGTTTTACTATAAATAATCATACTAAGGATCCCCTTGTAATAGTGTTGGTATTTATTCAGGCCCCTACATTACTTGTACCCCGAGGGTCCAACAGCACACTCTCCAAAACCGCTATCCTCCTCAAACCCAAGCATCCGAACGCCCTGAATGCACTTCCCTGAAACACTAAGTATCCCAAAACCCTAGTAAGCAATCCCTGAAAGGGGGTTGGTGCACCCTAAGAGAAAAAAAGCACTCCTTAAAGCCCAACTCAAAATCCAAAATCATTGGGTACTTCGGACCCTTGGAAGCCTCCTAACCCCCTAAAACCCCTAAAGCCCTAAACCCTAAAGTCTTGTAGATCCCTTATAGATCCCTTTAAAGGAACCCCTAAATTTGTGGGTACTTCGGACCCTTGGAAGCCTTACTGTCGAGTTAGAGCGAGTGGCCTTTGAGCAATTCGGCTGCACTGCCTCCCAGACCTCCTTTCCGGATCCATATCATTGAACTGAAATCATGGAGCCGTGGCTAATTTTATCCGAAGATGTTGGGCTTTAGTGTTCTTGCATATTTTGTATGTATATACATAAGTGTGTGACATACATACATACATACATACATACATATATATATATATAAATACACATAATACGCATATACATATATACAGGTATGTGTGTATGTAGCATAGTGTCTATCTGTATATATATATACACATATGTACATACAAATACACACACACACACACGTACACATACACATACATGTACACATACACATACAACTACTCGTACATACATACATACAGACATACATACATACATACATACATACATACATATGAACATACACTTGTGCAATATATATATATACATATATATGTGCATGTGCATGTACTTGTTTTCTGTACGTATATTGCAATGTATGTATGTATGTATGTATGAATGAATGAATGAATGAATGTATGTATGTACATATATGTAGTTTGTAGTTGTTCGCTAGGGCTAGAGTCTTCTTTACGTGCCCGAGTTCTCGACCCCGTCGGTTTCGGGTTTAGGGTTGCAGTGCTCACTTGGTTCTAGAAGGGTTGTATACGTGATTCATTTGTGTTTTTTGAAGTGTACGGGGTTTTGTACTAGGTTCCCGCGCAAGACCTTTTGGACCTTGCACCCCTGTAACACCCCCTGTAACAAATGCGCAGAATAGAAAACGCAAGACGATGTTTCCAGGTGCAACTTGGTATGTGGGAACTCTTGATGGTCGAATCTGCAAGTTTCACAAATAAGACATAAGGTACAATTACCTTGATCCACATCAGGTCATTTGCCCGTCTGCAACTTCAACCTCCTCATAGTATAAACTTTGCAATGCCCGCTGTGTCTTTTCCAAAAAGTTTTGTTAGCTTAGCACTTATGCAATCCACCTTGCGTCCTTTTCGGAGGTCTGGGAGGAAAATCCTGTCGCGGACTTCTTCAAACCATGCTCTAGTTGGCAGAGTTGACTCTGGCTGTTTCAAGCACAAAACCACAGTTTTGTCATCGGTCGAAGTACGTGCAAACACTACCCCTTATTGTTAGTTCCCCTCTATACAACCTGAAGCTTTTGGGTTCTTGTACTACAGTAGCATTCTGAAAATTTAGCCTTTTATTTCACTGGCTTAGTGGGGAAGTACGCTATAGTTCCTACATAACTCCAAAGCACTATTCCAGGTAATAAGGCACCTGTGTTGCACCGTCAACACAACAAACTAGGTTGACCAATATCGAAAAACCATAAACCCTAAACCCTGAATACCCTAAACTAAACCCTAAACCGTAAGCCCTACATACCCTAAAGCCTAAACCCTAAATACACTAAAGCCAAAACCCTAAATACCCTAAAGCCAAAACCCTAAATAGCTTAAACCCTAAATACCCTAAAGACTAAACCCTAAATACTCTTGCCCGCCTTCAGCCCAACAAAATTAAGCCCTAAACCTTACACTTTAGGTTGACATACTAAGTTCCTTCATACCCAACCTTTGATCTTTGTGGGCCCTTATCATATAGTAGTTATCTGAAAGTTGGACCTTTATTTTCCTGGCTTATTTGGGAAGTAAGCATAGATTCGGCCCCTACAGATGGTCTTACACCCGAAACATCGAAGCCAAAACCCCGAACCTCAAGCAGTATCCTCAAAATTCTGACATTCTCCTACCGGGGTCGTCAAAGCACCTACCCGAAAACACTGAAAACTAAACCGCGAAAGACCACACAAGAGGTGTCCGTAAGAGATCACATCCATTAAGATTGAGGAGTGTCGGGTTTGTTATCGTTTAATTGGGCTTAATATAGGGGCCTAAATACTTACCGATACTATTATTTTTATTATTATTATTTTTTTTTT
>CAJNJA010007820.1:0-28378 GCA_905231915.1 Symbiodinium necroappetens
TTGCCTTGGTTTCGGTTTAGGGCATTTTCGTCCTCGGCATGGGCTTACAGTCTAGGTGCGGCACGCTTGAAACCCCACGAGGCAAGTGAGGCGCACACTCGCCCGTGGGATCCTTGCAGTTCTGTTGCCCTGTTGTGTGCTCGGACCACCCTCTTCACCTCGCCGACATCCTTCACGTCGCACGCAGCAATGATCACAGCACACCCGTCTGCCGTTTTGTTCTTGATCTCTTCACCTTGCAGAGAGCGGGAGACGCTGTCGCACTCCGTGAAACTGCCGCATCAGCATCATGCTGCCAACAGGGCCCGGACCCAGAGCTTTAAGGGAAATTTGCGATGCCCAGTCGATCTTGGTGTGCTTCCCGTCATCGTAGAAGGGGTGTTTCTGCGGTATGAAAGCTTCCGACCTCCGCTGTGAGCAGGCTGCGCGTGCTCATGGCCGACTTCATATTCATATGGGCGGGATGTCAGCTCCTTCCCACCAGGTAAGTCGCCGACATGTCTACTTGCAGACTTCCAGCCGCTTTGAAAAGATAAGCGCGCCCCAAGTCAAGCTGGGTGGGCCGATTTAAGATCAGCATCTTGACTCCTTGACAAAAACTGCGAAGTGGCGCTGGAGTCCCGGCACGCTCGCACGCGAGCGTGTGGGCACAGGGCAACCCTGCACGAACATGCAGTTTGGACAGTCCTGGTGCACCTTCGTCGAAAGCAGATTGCATGATGGAATACATCGCGTGTCGGTAGTGGCTGTACCACTTATCGTAAAGGTCTCCATGCTCCTCTTCCCATCTTCTTTTGGCATGCAACAAAAGACTTGTGTCAACAGTGCTTGAAATGCTAGATGCGCGGCGGATGAAGCCGGCTGTGCTTCCAGCTCCGTGCTGAAAGCATACCGGAAGCAGCTCCCGATCGCGAGAACAAGTGTTCTTGCTGTTTAACTTTCAGCAGAAGCTACCGAAGACAGATGCTACCAACATGGATGCCTGTTGCCGAGCTGTCCGGCGCAGCCAGCAGAGGCAGAAGAGGCAACAGGAGCTTCCAATTAAGCTGCTTGACCTTGGGATACTAGTAGACAGGGGCGGCCCAAGACTAGAACTCGATGATCTTCCGAGAGAGCAAACTGTATGCAAACTGTCAACTGCGTGCCACACAGTGCTCTCAAAAGATACGGACACCTGCAGCCCAAGTGCACCGCGGCCCAGAACCAAAGCTGTTCGATAACCAAAACCTGCAACTTGTGGGGCATTTGTGTGCATCCACGTGTATCATAACCAGCAATGAGGACCATAGTTTAGAAACTTCGAACAAACCCCAGGATTCGCATTGGCGACACTGAGACAAAGCCTGGAGTTTCACCTCGCCCGATTGCAGATCCTTTGTCTTGCGTGCACAGACACCTCCGCTGCTGCCATAGTGAGGGCACACCGACACCTTGCCAGCGGAACAGGACCCCCTGCCATGGGATAGTCCACGCGAACTGCGGCATGCTCACCGCGTCTACGAGAGTCTGCGTCCAAGCTGAAGGATCTTTCAAACCCAAGCCAATCCGTCCTTCGAAGACGGGTTCTGGGCCCAGCATTGGCTCGGCTCCAGGGTTGCAACTGGCACCGCTAAGCCCAGGCACCTTGAGCCCGTCTGGACCAGCAACATCTGGCACTGAGCATTCCGAAAGTCGACTAACCCCTCGACCATTTCCAACGGAAATATGCTGCTGCGGCAAGATCAACACTTTTCAGCGAGCCTCGGGACTGAAGCTACTGCAGTTCCGTGCAGGAGATGCCTGCTTCAGCAGAATCTTTGTCTCCATGTGCAGACTTCAAAATGCTTCAACACTGCAACAGGTCAGCGTCTATGCTGTTGGGACCCGATGCCGGCTGGAATCATTGGGGGAGTGGGGCTCTCGAAGCGTTCTTCTAATTTCCCTGGGGACTCCTCGTGTCTCCAAATGATTCGGAGGCTTCGGGTCACAACCGTTCTATGTCCGTAAAGCCCTGCTTTGATGGTTGCGACAGCACCCCCCTGTGCCGGGAAACGGAGCATCACCGGAAATACTCAATCAGCTTGGTCCGGAAGCTTCGAGAAAGAAGCTAGGACAAGCATGAAGCATGGCTCCCATCTCGAAGTTGATCGGTAAGTTTAGGGCTGGTGCTGTCACAGTTGGGCGTATGCAGATCTGCATTTGTGGGCCGTTCAGCCTCCCAGCATTGGAAAGCCGACCCTGAAGCCACCATCTTCGATCGTCCCGAGTCCGAGTATTCCTAGTGCAGTTGCTCTCTCGGCTGAAAGCTATCGTAAACTACTGCCACGGCAACTGCCAGAGCAACCTGTGTCCTCCGTTGCTATTCATGCTCACGTAGCGTATATACACAAAACTTCATCCAGAAAACCGGTCCTAGTACTCAGGCCCCTGTAAGGGCACGGACGCCCTGCCCACGGAGGGATTCTGATTCGCGGAAGCTCTGAGGTCAAGCCTCGGCCAGCCACCGCTAACATGTTTGCATTGACCCGGAAACCGCTGCACAAATGTCAGCCGTCCCCGCCCCCACTCGTTCCATGCGCACTGCACGCTGAATGCATGTTCCATGGCCTCGCCAATCGCGGCGGGCTGCACAGTAGATTGCCGCAGCAGACAGGGCCTGCGAAAGCAAGGAACTCCATCTTGCTGCCGCCCCATTGGACTCACTACTGCAACAACACACAAACCGCGAGAGATGAGCTCCGCATCAAATGCACTGCTTCTATCCCTTGGCTAATGCTGCATGCTGCATGTAGAAGACACCAGTTGACGCAAGTTTGCACCAATGGCCGCCTCGGCCCGCGCCTTTCGATGTCCAGTGGTGTGAGGCAGGGTTCAGTGGAAGGCCCCTCGTTGTGGCTGTTATAGCTTAATATTCTTCTTCAAGATTTTCGTAGTGCGCTGCAGCCCGTTCGGTGGCACCCAGACCCCATACATGTCCAGACCGCCACTGCGGTCTCGCCTTGACCTCCAGTGTCCTCGCTTAACAAGTGTTCGAGAGCAGTGCCTTGGACGGCCCAACAGCGGCGCTATGCTCCAAGCAGATGGTCGTTATGCACTTTCCTGCCTGCACCCAAATTGTGCCGGTTCCACAAAGCAGGGTCCTTCTCATCCGACATTGCCTTAGACTCGTATTCCTTCTCACTGACCCGAGTCACCCCGACACGCCCAGCCTTCAAAGTGGCGTTGGGCTTCGGATCCTGTGGACCGGATCCAGGTATTTCACGGTGGGACACTGTAGTTTCAAAGCTACGTTTAGGCTTGAAGTTCAGATTAACACTCTCTGAGCAGAGATGACCGACGACGACCTATCAGATGTGAGGCAGCTCATAACTCATGACTTTGCAGGTCCTTGTGATGCCATGCCTTGGACTCTTGGCAGATCTCTTGCGCAAAGTTCATGGCACTGCTATGCACTGCTGCATGGGCGAGACATGCAGCATGGAATTGCGAGTCTTGTTGTTATTCGTTCAAGACCAGCTTCACAGTTGCTTCAAGGTTGAGCCGAAAACTCCCAATACACGGAAAACTTGTAGGATTCCTCTTCATTTTCGAACATCTCCTGCATTCACCGAATAAACTTGACGGAAAACTGACATGCGTAGCTGGGCTTGACAACTGACCGGGCTTGGGTCGAGTGCTATGACTAGGCAAGCCCCGGTGCATGCGAAAAGACGACATGGATAGGCGGCCGTACGGGGTATGGCGGATGACCCTGGTGTACGCACTGCAGTGCACGTTGGGCTTCCTGGACTTTTGGCGTTCGTGGACTGTGGTGTGCCGGTTATACCGTCTCCCGTGGCTCAGGCTTCGGGTAGTGGGCTGCCGGTGAACCTAAATCAGCCGCTTTGTCTTTTAGGCTCTGAGTTCTGTGCGAGAGCAGACCTTAAACCCAAATCAAAAACCCTAAACCCCTAAAGCCCTAAAACCCAACACTGTTTCGAATGGACCGGGAGCTGCCGCCGCAGCCAGTGGCCAAACGCCCCGAGCTCGGGCCCACAAGTAACAAGCGGGTGCGGAGCTTTTGGCCAATAGCCTCTTGCCGAGGTGCCGGTTTATGGCACCAGTAGCAGATACTAATAGCCTAGGGTTTGGGTTTTTGGACTTCGGGGTTTGCAGTTCGGGGCCTAGTACTGGGCTTGTCCCCTTCGCGCTTTTTCCTCCGCGTCGGCTTTGAGATTTGGTGGCGAGTTGCATCTCATCACTGGCTGCGTACCTCACTACACGCTTCTCTCACTACGCATGGCGCAAGTCTACGAGTCGAAGGCCAAAATTCGGGGCTGCTTCGCCCGCTATGTACCGCGGAGATCTTTGTCCCAAGGTTTCTACCTGAGCCGTTTCCAGAAACTCCGCATAATACCAAATCAAAAAGCCCTACCCTAACCCCTAAACCCTAAACCACTGCGAGTGTACCCACCCACATCCCCGGCTTTGGAAAAGGCTCAAGTCAAGGCTTCCAGGTGCATGTGTCAGTGCTATCTTGTCGTTGGTTTACTGCTGTCGTTTACTGCCCTGTTCGCATTCTCCTGCTGACTGCTGACTACCAGTACTGCTGCTGTCTGTTGCTCATGCTACTACTCCGCCTCCCGCTCTTCTCCTAAACTCTAAGCCCTAAGCCCTTGACCAACAAATTCGACTACAATGACTACAACCCTTACCACCGGTCAGGGCCGAGCGGGAACACTGCATCAAAAAACAATGCCACACATCATCTGATTGCTTGTTAGTATCATATTACTAACAATAATAGTAGCAATACTAACAATAAAACTAAGAAGAAGAGTAACAATATTAGCAATACTATAATATTCTGTTCATCTTGCAGTCACCCCTGGAAGCCTCTGCCCTTCCGGGCGGCGTTGTGAAACAGCTCCAGCAGAGCTGCAACGCCCTGTCAATTGAGGCTCTGCTTGAGACGTCTACGTGGTACAGAGTCTTGGACATAATGAATGTGCGGAGCTACTTAGAAGGCGGGGTTTCCCAGTTCATCCCGCAAACCTCACGGATGGGCTCTCTCCTTTCCATGGCTTTCACACTGTCTAACCACCCTATTGACAGAGGTCAGCATCTTGCTAGAAGACGCCATGTCTCAAGTCAGGGGCCACTAGAACACAAAAAGCATCTTTGGAGAGTTTCCCACGTCTCGTGCTACATACAGAACACTGGACTTGAGACATTGCCGTCACATCGCAAGCAATCGTCTTGCGACCTAGGCAAAGAGCAATCACGCCGGCAACAATCTCAAACTTTGCTTGAGCAGAACACAGAAACACTCCTTCCATGGGCGCAACTGGCAGTGGCTCCAGTCATTGTTCTTGCGTTCCATCTTACAGCCTATACTTTCAGCCCTGAAACCCTAAACCCCAACCCCCCCCCCACTGGCCGCTCTTGCAGAGCTCTCAAGCTTCCTGCTGTAACCTTGTTTCTGAAAGCACTTTGTTCTCCCTCCCTCTACTTCCCCCTCCCATTCCCCTCGCTTCACTCCCTTCCCCCTTTGCTTAGAGCGGGTCGTTGAAATGGTGCAGATCTCAATGATCCTGGAACTGGTAATTGCCTGGTGTCGGAAGGCCGTCGGAAAGTAGGAGGCATGCTGAAGGTGCAAGGAGCTGCTGTTATCAGGTCCCTGTGGATCTGGCTGGACGTAAGGAGTCCACCAGAGCCCCGGACACGAAAAGCTTTGCATCTTCACTTAGGGTTTAATGAGGGCAATTAGGGTTTATAGGTTTAGAGTTTAAGATTTGCAATTGTGACGCAGCCTTGCTCTCAGGATCTCGAAAAAGGGCGAAGGCGAGGACCGTCGGTAAGCTGGGGGTGGCCTCAGATGCGCATGCTTTAGGGCCTTTCGGCTTTAGGCTTTAGAATATGATGTGCCCCAAAGAGCTCCTAAGCTATTCGGGCGCCTTGCTGTTGGGGTTTTTGTTATGTCTGAGTCTAAGCCCCAGGCTACTTCCAGGCATGGCATAAAGTCACACCAATATCATGGTTGGTCCGCTATCGTTCGGTAAAAAACTACCGAGAAGTCGCGCCAAGGCCTGCCACCCGAGCAAGTAAACGCCGCAGCATCCGCAGCTAGGGAACCCGCCCAAAAGATTCCCAACCAGAAAAGGAATCGGAAAGTTGGAAGCCAATGTGTTTGGACTTCGCCGAAATGCCATGGAATGCAAGGCTTCAACCTCCAGTGGTTTCGGTATGCCCCGAGCTTCAATGATAGAGCCTGAAGGCCACGATACCCCGTTCCGGCAGCGGCATCGGGGGCAAGTGCAATCCTGTGCCTACACGCGAGGGGACTTGATACCTGCAGCAGAGCATCGCAGCCTCCCTAACCAGTGCATTAAGACCCAGGAAATATTTGAATCAATTGCGGAAGGCTCGTTAATTCCGTGACCTGACACTGACGGTGTGCAGTATAACACATGAGTTGCTTTGGCCAGGATGGGGGAATTCAATCGGTGCAGAAATCCAACCGACACACGGCATAGACCGAACTAACGAGTCCCTGTAATGTGTGGTGAAATGCGGGGATCCAACTGACACACAGACAGCATAGAATCAGTGTGTCCCTATATATAATGTGTGCATGCATTGTCTCGTGGTGAAATCCCAAGTCTTCAGGGTCGAGTCTTGTCTCGACTGCCGCTGGCCAGGGTGCGGGAATCCAACCGACACACAGACGGTACAGAATCTGCGTGTCCCTGCAATGTGTGCATGCATTGTCCAGTGGCGGAATGCCCATATCTTCAGGGTCTTGTGATCACCACCGACAGACAGACCGGACAGAAACAGAGTGTCCATAATTGTCCAGTGGTAATAATCCAAAATCTTCAGGGTCTGCTCAGATCTGCCTCTGGCGATTTTTTCGGGCGTCCAGGGGACACTCAGAGTTGACCTGATCAGCGTGTCCTGGTTCGCTCACGCTGTCTAGTTGCGAGCTTCTCTATCCGAGCAATGTTCTCAGAAGTACTGCTTGGCCACCCACACACAGACAACAAAGAAACAACCCCAAACCCCAAATGGCAATGAGATCTTAGGCGCAGGCGGCACGTGGCAGGATCCATGCCACAGTCCCGCCTCAGACGGTCCAAAGTTGCTGATCTGCTGGGTTGCGGGTTGAGGGTTTAGGGGTTTAAGGTCTAGAGTCTAGAGGGCATGGGGCATGGGCATTGGAGGGCATTGACGGGTTTACGGTGAAGGCACAGAGAGTGAACAGAGCAGAGTCAGAAAGGAGAAAGAGCAGCAGCTGGGCATGGAAGCTGAGCACCAGGCTGCAGCTTCGCCCGGCACTGAAGCCGCTCATCAGCTGCTTCCGAGCGGCCAAATTTTCAGGGTCGCGTCCAAATTTTCAGGGTCGTGTCACCACTAGCGCTGGCCAGGGTGCAGGAGTCCAACCAACACACAGAAAAGACCGCACCACTGTGTCCCTGTAATGTGTGCATGCAGTGTCCAGTGGTGAAATCCCAAATCTTCAGGGTGTTGTCATGACTAGCGCTGGCCAGGGTGCGGAAATCCAACCGACACACAGAATTGACCGGACCAGCGTGTCCCTGTAATGTGTGCATGCACTGTTGCGTGGTGACATCCCAAATCTTCAGGGTCTCATCGAAACTAGTGCTGGCCAGAGTGCGGGAATCCAACCGACACACAGAATTCACCGGACCAGTGTGTCCCTGTAATGTGTGCGTGCACTTTTGCGTGGTGAAATCCCAAATCTTCAGGGTCTCATCGAAACTACTGCTGACCAGAGTGCGGGAATCCAACCGACACACAGAAAAGACCCAACTAGTGTGTCCCGGTAATGTGTGCATGCACTGTCCAGTGGTGAAATCCCAAATCTTCAGGGTCTTGTCGGAACTAGCGCTGGCCAGGGTGCAGGAATCCAACCGACATACACAATAGACCCAAGTAGTGTGTCCCTGCAATGTGTGCATGCATTGTCCAGTGGTGAAATCCCAAATCTTCAGGGTCTTGTCTCGACTGCCGCTGGCCAGGGTGCAGGAATTCAACCGACACACAGACAGTACAGAATCAGTGTGTCCCTGTAATGTCTGCATGCATTGTCCAGTGGTGAAATCCCAAATCTTCAGGGTGTTGTCATGACTAGCGCTGGCCAGGGTCCGGGAATCCAACCGACACAGGGACAGTACAAAATCAGTGTGTCCCTGCAGCTGTCTGCTGGAGCGGTGGCTGTCCTGGCAGGAGCTGGCAGGAGCTGGGAGGAGCCGGGAGGGGTGGGGGGGGGTGCGGGGGGTGAGATTGTAAAAGCGTACAGGAACAAAGGTAAGCACAGGTGTCTCCTTTTGCTACAGGCGCACAGCTGTAGATCGTACTGTGCTAGAACCTTGAGCAACAGTCATGGATACATGCAAGCGATACGTGAGACTGACTGATGCACGGATGTTTCCCATCTGCGTTTCAACCAGCCACAAAATTAAAACACATAGAACTGCATGGCCGTGAAGTCGGCACTCAACATAGCTTGTTTATGGCCCAATCGAATTATCAACGGAGTCTTTGAGCTACTGCAGTGACTTGAGAGAGAATATACATCTCTACAAACTCTATCGTGGAAACGGCTGGTGCAACCGAACAAACGGATCTTCGGTTCAAAACTCAAACTTAAAATATTGCCCACTTGTTCAGTTACCTCTCCAAGACACGAAAGCTTACTGCACAAAAGATGTAGAGCATAGCTCCAAAGGTTGCTAGCTACGGCATTGGCGGTTCGGAAGAATCGCAGATGGGTCGGCTTGAATATCTTCTCCTGTGGGAAGCATCTCATTTGCTTTACAACAGAAAATCCTTTAAAAAGTACCCTTTCCTGTGAAAGGCATCTTCCGTAGAAATGGTAAAGGGCTGACAGAAGGATACCTTTTCCTGAGAAAAGCGTTCCTGTGAAATGTGGAAGCACTCGGTCCATGTACTCAACATTGTCCATCCAATTGTCGTCCCCGTCAAAGTGACGATCCCGTGAATCACCATCCCCCTGATGGGTGTGATTCGAAAACAACCGCAAGTTGTAGACGACCATGAGGATCAGGCCGTCCAGGACAAGGGCGAGGTGGTTCGCGGATTGGTGATGGTGAAGAGTACGGATGTTCCGACCCATCATCATCTGATTCCGGCCGATCGACCGGCCTTGGCTGATATTCGAACCAGTGATCGTCCTCACCCCAGTGAGTTCGTCTCGCCATCCCATTGGAAGCCATATTGGACTCCAGGTGTGGTGAAGACAGGAGGTTGTGCACGAGAAAAGGGGTTTGGTCTTGTCAAGGGAGGACGAATTGGAGAACGTATTGGTGAATACGACTACGACTACGACTGTTCCGACTCGGAGACACAATCTAGTCAGTGCTGTCCCTTGCCCTTGCCTTTGTCCTTGCCCTTGGAGGACTTGCCTCCTTTGCCGCCTTTGTCAGAGTGAGCTTTCCCACCAAGAGGTTGCGCGGGTTCGGCTGGACGTTGAGAACCAGAAGAAGTTGCACCAGAAGCTCCCTTTTCTCTGTGAAAAACTGCTCGTGAAAGTGCATCAGAAGACCCACTCGCTTTGTTGGCCTTTGCCTCTGCTTCCGTCTGTTCCGATTCATAGCCCTCATCGTCCCACCAGTGTACTGGTTCGCGTGAACCTCGATGAGAAGAGGGGTATGGGCATCGTAGTCCCGGTCTTTCAGGAGGTAGTTCGCCGACGTAGACTTCAAAAGCCACTCAGACACGTTGATCTTGAACTCGGCTTGGGTGCTGTTCATGGGTCAAGTAATGGCCCCACTCCAGGACGGTGGCGACCATTGGATCCAGACCAGGAAGAGTGTTCCAATCCGGCTTTTGATCCTCGTGCTGTTTAAGGAGCCAGAGGCTGCTGTTGCCCGTGACATGATGAACACGAGGACAGCATAATGCCAGGCAAAAGTAGTCGAGGGTGCTCTAGCGCATGGACCCACGGATGTCAATGGACTCCTGCTTGGTGCCTGACGCTCGGTAGGCAGCCATGTAGGCATCCCCACCGATGAGGTCAACCTGATAGTACAGGCAGTCCATGAACATCGAGGCAAAGCATGCATGGGAAAGACCAATCTTGCCACCTGCCATATTGTTGTCCATGTGAAACGTGCAAACACTGCAAACACGCATAGTGTTAGAGCCGGTCCTCAACACTGGGGCGTTCATCGACGATGCAAGAAATTCGTCTCGGTTGCCACCAGTGCCCGTAGGGAGTGTCTTCCCAAAGCCTATTTCCACAATCATATAGGAGAGTGGAAGATGGTGATGGACTACCCCGACAAGTGTCGAGCCTGCCAACTGCTTCACTTGGACCCAACTTGATTGGTCCGGCAACCGACGAGCAGATCTCCCCCTGGATTGCGCAGGATGTCCCAGCCACGGGCCTTTCAGAACTTGATTCTTCATCGATGATTTTGCCGTAACATAAAAAAGTGAGCCTTGGCCTGCGCGATACTCTTGATGACCACCCCCATGCTATGCCCGGTAGAGTTGTAGTCCATGTGGTCGGCAAAGATGGCAGGCGCTGTATTTTTACGGCCGCACACAAAGCTGCCCAAGTTGAGAATGAGGGCTGAGTACTTCGTCTTTGACGTGAAAATTGGCACTGGGCCATCCTCGGCAAGACCGAAGCGGTGAAGTTGAGGACTCCGCATCTTACAAAGTGATAAGTCCCCGATCATTTCTTCGTCAACACCAGCCGCCAGGAAGTAGTGAAGCATAGCGTTCACCAGTTCTTCCCTTGTGGCAGGCCGGTTTGCCTGACTCAGACTCAGTGACTCAGCACTCCAAGCAAAGCTTCCTGGACTTCCATGACTCACGGGCGTCGGAGGCCTTGGCCTTCTGGCGATCGTCCAGAGTATTGCGAACACCACCGGAACGGAACACCACATCAAGACGGGCAGGTCTGCGCGGGTAAATAGGATCCATATCGCACACCTCCGAAAGGCGGAACTTGTAATGCGGGCGCGGAGGCGACTTCACTCGCCACCTCACATGTTGCACCCTAGTTACGCCAGTAAGACTCTCACGCACTCCGTAATGATATAGGCCAGACTGACCGTAACCATGTTGTTGGTCCTCTAGCCTCATGAGAGGGCTATTGCGATGTTCTCGAAAGCTGTGTCGATTTTCGCTTTCGCATCGGTTCTTCTGCTTACCCCAAACGCCTTGATCATGTAGAACTTCATCACCTTCGGCATCTATTGAGGAAGCCATGTCTGGCATGGGTGCCTCACCCTGTGGTGAGCGTCCCTTCGCCATGTCTCCAGCATCAGCCATGTGCACATCTTTATCACCCGATTCCTCTCCCTGAGGAGAGCCTTCGGTTTTCTCGACCTTTACTCCAGACGCCTCTCCCCGTGGAGAGCTTTCTGGAGCATCGGTCTCCATTGGCACACTGGCGTCTTGGTTGCAAGAACCAGCCATCGCACTCTGTGGTATGTCCGCTGATGCATCCTTGGAAGTGCTGGAGGGCCGCATGGGCTCGCCGACCTCCTCGACAGTAGGACCAGGGAGCTTCTCGAGGAATTCTTCAATGGCGATGTCCTAGTAAGGACGAGAGTAAAACTCCTCGATCTCCCGTGCGCGCTTCGCCTTGACACTCTCGTAAGCGATGAGGTCAGATTTCGCCCTGCGCAAACACAGAGGAAAAGTCCTTCTCTTCGGTGTCCAAGAGAGCCTTCTCGAGAGAGGCCAAAATTATAAGGAGCATCAAAAGGCTCACGAAGGGTGCTGTCAAACAGCTGGTACCACTCGGCCGAGACGATCTTATATCGACGCCTCATCTCGATGTCGGTGGAGTGTTTCTGGATATAGCCGGAAAAGTCGACACCATACGCCTTAGCGACAACTGAAACCAGAAGGGAGAAATCCTTCCTGACACACTTCATCTCCTTGTACACATCCCTTTCGTTGATCAAAGCATTGTATACAGCGAGCTTCGAAGCACAATCTGGATCATCCACATTCGGCGCCTTGTCGGATCCTGCTCCTGTGGAGGTCAGAAGCTTTGTCAGAAACCGATGTCGGGAATCAAAGGAGCGAATTCCCTGTGGATAGCTTCGCTGATTTCGTGAAAGTTTTAAGCCCTTTACAAAGCTTCCCCTGAACTTGCGGCACGCGCTCTGACTTTTCCTGGTTCGCTGAAGCCTAGTCAGAACCTGCGGTCAACAAAGTGAGACACTGGGAAAAGAGCACGCAGTGTCATCGATTCAGGTGGCGGTTGCACTTGACTCGATCATCAAACAATTCTTCGCTGCTTGAACTAAGGAGACTGTCTTACGTCCTTCGACGCATTGAACACATCTCCACTCTTTTCTCAAGCTCCTTGTGAGCATCTTCTTCACATTTCTTGCCTTTGCTTGAACTTTTGTGATGAGGTCGCCGTTGTCGTTGTAGTAGCGTCCTCCAACGTAGGCGTAGTTGTGGCAACGGTCACAAAGTAGTCTTAGACTTGACTTCACACGTCACCGAACTGCGACTTTTGTCGCTTCTGGCTGTACTGTCTCCTTCATGTCCATTATAAAGCACATAAACGCTCAACCCTTCTTTTAGAAAACGCGGCAAGTGAAACACCAATCGAATTGATTTGCGTGAAACTCCATCCCACGCTCACATAGCTTGCATTGTGAACTAAACATACTTAGGGGTACAGCCCCGGCACGTTCACTCCACTTTGCTTTCTTTTGATGGACTAGCCATCGTTCTTTTCTGTAGCTTGCGACCCTTCGGCAGAAAAAGCATGCAGAACAATCCCTTGTTTATACACCTGAACTCGGTGTCCATCCCTTGTTTATACACCTGGGTTCGGTGTCTTAGGCACGTTCGCCCTCACGGCGAAACTCAAAGGTCTCGCTCATCGACCATTCTTCCTTCATCTTTTGCCTTCTTTTCTTTCTTTTCTTTGTTGTCTTTCTTGTCCTTCTTGTCTGTCTTTTCATCCTTGTCTTTCTTCTCCTTCTTCTCCTTCTTCTCCTTCAACTTCTTCTCCTCCTTCTTCTCCTCTTTCTGTTCCCCTGTCTTTTCATCTTTTCTTTCCTCTTTCTTCTTCTTCTTCTCATCTTCCGACTTACTCGCATAGCGCCTGTCTTCTTTGCGCGGGCTCGGTCCTCCTCCATCGGGCCTAAAGAAGCATCTTTGCTCCGTATGGTTTCCTCATCCAGGGAACTGCTGGCCAGTGTTTCTTTTCTTCTCGCAACACAACCGGCACCATAACTCTTTCTTCGCCTCGCGGCGAGTTTCAGCAAATGGCACTTCTGCATTATACTCCTGGGCCTCATTGAACATGGCCCCGCACTCCTTAGCAGCTTGGCCATCAAACCCACAGTAGAAGGCATTTCATACCACCGCTCGACCACCGAGCTGTCTCACTTTGCATTCGATCCCCTCGCCTAATTTCTCCATTCTTCATCCTTCGGCTTACATTTCCTTACTCAACAGAGTACAGTCTTCAATCGGCAGTTCAAGTTCCGCCTCGCTTTCCTCCTGAGGAACTTCTGGCGTGTTCTCTTCCGCCATTTCTTCTTCTTTCTTCTTCTCTTTTGCTTTCATTTCCTTTTCTGGCGTGTTCTCTTCCGCCATTTCTTCTTCTTTCTTCTTCTCTTTTTTCTTGCTTTTTCTTTTCTTCTTTCACTTTGTTGGCTTTCTTCCTCACACTTCTTTTCTTGAGGAAAACGGCTGCGGCACACATGGTTCTCAGCTTCCAGCACAAACTCGCAACCACAATCATAAGCATAATGCGCATAGCAAAGCTCAGTCCTTGGTCTTCTTCAGCTTCTTCAACGCTACATGCTTCTCCCATGGCAACCATCACTGCCATAGTCACAGCTTGGATAGTCTTCTTCAATCTTCCTTCATCCACACTTCTTCTTCCATTTGTTCTTCTTACTTCAGCTTCTTCAACTTCAGGCCCTTCGGCCATGTCCAGGTACTCGCCAATGTACCCCTATTGTCGTCTTGTCCCTTGTCAAACTCTTCGTTCCCAGATCAGCTGGGTTGTCTTTTCCTTTGATCGCTTTGATCACAAGTCTTTCAATTTTTGTATAATAGATGTCCAAGTGTCGGGCCTTCCCGAGTCCTTTTCTTGCTATCAATTGTCTTGAACTACTTAAATCTGAATACAGAATCATTTTTGGCTCTTGTCCCAAGACGCTTGTCAACAATCCCTTCAAGAATACAGCTTCTGACAAGATAGATGTAGCTGCAATCGTCTCGGCTTCACATGAACTCAAAGCTACACACTGTCTTTTAAATTGAACATGAATCAGATTGCCCTTCAGCATGATGGCTCGGCAAGAAACACTTTGTCTGTTCTCAGATTCTCTCTGTCTGCTGCCCAATCTGAATCCGAGATCACTTCTAGGACAGACTGTTGCTCTTGCGGATTCCTTTCATTGAATCCGCGTCTTTCATGACTTCTCTCTGTCAAGAAACTTTCCCGGAAAACTATTCTTGTGAATTAGCGCCACATCTGACGTTCCTTTCAGATACTTTCCAACTTGCCTTAGAATTTCCACGTCGCTTTGTGTTGGACCTGCCAACTTCGTTCTCAGTTTCTTCCGCATGTACATGGTGTCTGGTCTCTCGGGCGTAGTAATTAACCCGACACCTTTCCTGAAGATGTGGTGTTCTTCCGCACTCAGCGGGGTCATTCCATTCTTCTGTGCTTGAAAAGATCTTCCATTGGTCCACTGGGCACGGTATCTTCTCCGGATACGCTCGCTCTCAACATCACCCTCATTGGTTGGCCTGAATCCTCTCTTCAGAAAACTTACTGTTCCTTCTGATTCGTCCATAAGTGCTTCGACCTTGGTCTTCAATCCTTTTCGATTCAGATAAACCACCCATCTTTGAAAGTCTTCTGACGCAAGCAGTTCCACGTCGTCCACATGTGCCAACACGGTGTGTCCTTGCTTGGTCCCTTCGGGCCTTTGATAGAACAGCGCAGGTAGACCTTCGTCTGGTTTCAATCCAAACTCTTCAAGAAATCCTTGAAAACTTGTTGAACCATGCACTTGGTCCAATTCTTTGGCCTCGGAGTCAGAATCCCAGTTCATAATATAATTCCATCAACTTCAACCACAGTTGGTTCATCTTGCTCTACCATCAGATATGCATCTCCAACATCTATACTTCCAAGTGAGCACTCGATGCCTTCGCCGACTTGGCCAATCCACTCTCTGATTCCACTGATTCGGGAGGAAAGGCTTCCTTTCGGACTTCCTTGGACTTTTCGGCCTGCGCTGCTAGCACCACCGCCGTCGTTTTTCCATCGATGGTGATTGGATAAGTCTTCTTGCACATGGGGAAAAGGCGGCAGCTGTAGAACGGCTCGCCCGTGACTCGATTGCTCCTCTGCAGCATCTCCACCTTGCATTTCGGGCACTTCGGAACCAAAGGACCGGTGCTGGCATATCCTTTCTCCTGGTGCACTGTGGTTCCAGTCAGGGCCTGCTCTTCCTTCAAGTCCTCGATCCACATCTCCAGTTCTAGGATGATTTGCGAGCGGGTCCACTCCCGCCAGTGCCCATCCGCCTGGCGCATGTAGTAGGGAACGACTTTCTCCTAACACAACAACGCCTTCAACGTTTCGAGAATGCCTCGTTTCCATCCGCTGGGAAGCGGTCCCGCTTCCTTCGGAGGTTTGATCGTGCGGTAGATCTCCTTGATGTGGTCGAGGTTCATCGTCATGAGCGTTGCAGCATCCAAGTCCGTATGCTGCAAGATGCGATCGATGTATTCCTCCTTCCGCTTGGGCGCAAGCAATTGTCCCTGCTTTCCCACACGCGCTTCCTTTGAACTCACCTTGTCCGGAGAGGTTGCCATGGCTACCTGTATCACATAACTGATCTTGGACACTACGGCTATTACTCTTAGCTTGTTGAGCATCAGGGACCGCATCATCACAACCCCCCATGTACACGAGCGGCTCCGGGTCAAGTGAACATGGGTGATCATGCGCCCTTCCTGTCCCTGTCCTGAGGAGCCGTTGTCCAATCCACTCTGTCATGCCACCCACCGGGAAGATCATGTAGTATGTGAAACCCAACATGTCCCGTGGATGTCGTTACCAGCGTCGTGGAGAACCCCAAGTGCGCGAACTGCACTGTCCCTTCCATAAGGTTCATGTGCTCTACCACACTGGCCCTAATCATGACAAGGCGGTCGCAATTGGAAATGCACAGTGGAATCATCACCGCCTGCGTCGAGTACACCTTCGGCCCTCCGCCGAATCTGAAGGGCTCCTTCTCTGATATGAAATGATATGGCATACCATGTTTGCCAAGCTCTCGAAGATGCCCTTCCATCCATCGTCTGCCCGCCACCGTCTTGGCGCAGCAGGTGTCTGATAGACCCATACCGACACTTTCTTCACGCAAGCACTGATTCGCCAAGCCAGTGCCGTGAACCAGGAACGCATCATCGTCCTGCTGGTCATCCTCCTCTTCGGAGCTAGCCTGGCCAACCACACATGCCGCATGATCCTCCTCAACTGTGTCATTTTCGGTCATGAAGGTACCCTTTTCCTTCTTGTTCTTCGAGGCACTCACGGTCGCTATACTGGCAACTTTAGCAGAAAGAGTTCAAGTAGTCAACGAAAAAGGTAGTAGCCGTCGTGGTCGGCGTACTGATTTGGGCAGCATCGGCAATTGGCTGCTCCATCCTTGGAGCCTCCCTTTCCATCTTTTCCATACTTGCCTTTACCTTTGCCCTCCTTTCCTTTCTTTCCTTTACCCTTGGCTGCAAAGGACTCCTCGGCCAGGCGTCTGGATTGTCTTCTGCCTTTCCGTTTCTTGAAGAAGCGTCTTTCTCCGGATCCTCTGCCACCTTTTCCTTTGCCTTTGAAGCGGCCCTTGAAACCACGCTTCATCTCCCTTCCTTGGAAACATCTCTAAAACGACGAGTAGCTCTCCTCGTCGTAGACCCAGAAGGCATATTCATCTGCTTCAAGGAAATATTCTGCGCCATCCTCTTCATCCTCGACCCAATATAACCCTCTTGATTGTCCAGGTAGCCCTCTTCGATCACGAGAAAGGTTTCGCGGCCACCGTGGCCTGAGGGAGCGAAGAGAGGATTATCGACGGAAGTATTGGTCGTGCAGAAGATCTCCAGGTAGACCTCCTCGCGAAGCTCGTTCAGACGGTAGTCAGCCAGCACGCGGTTCCGATGAGCCATCAATGAAGTCAGCACCTGCGGCTGATCTTGAGTAAGGTCGGACAGGGAGACAAAAATGAGCGCAACGAGGTTGGCAGTGATCGGAATGGTCCGTGCATGCTGATCTCTGAGCCTTTCATTGGCTCTGTCCATCGCCTCTTCGTCGGTAAGGCCTTCTTGTTCTTCTGCTGGTAGTCCTGCTACATAGGGCTCGGACCTCTGCATTCACAGGGTCCGTGATCGGCAGATAGGCGTCGTTCCACACTTCCTGCATCCTTTGGACTGTGACTTGAAACCTGGTAATCCAACGAAGCATGTCTCCATTGCCGCGGTGCCAGTTCATGAACTGCTGAAAGCAGTACAGAAACACACTGGTTGCGCCCTTCACAAAGAGTGGCCGCAGGAAACTCTTGAAGTACTTCACTCCCTTGTTCGGGTCCTTCAGGCGATCTCTGTCCAGGGGCCGTTTGTGCATTGCTGCCTCACCTTCTAACCGATTTCTCAATGCTGGTCCACGCTTGTCGCCATCTAGCTCAGTGATATCACACCAGTCACCGATCGTATCCCCGTAGGCGAACCACCTGCTTCGCCTGTCATAAGACGGCGGTACCTTGGTGGTCACCTGCTGGAAAGCTGAAAGTCGTTGTAACTCTTGGAGATGCCGGTAATTCGTCACATAAGATTCGTTCCGTGTGGGAGGTAACCATCATCTCCATCGCCATGCTCAAAAGTCATTGCTGCACAGATGCTAGCCATTGCGCTGTCCTTGTTCTTCCGGTTCTCTTCACTTGAGCGAAGTATACCGGAGAACTTAAGCTAAGTGAAGCACACCGGGTATTCCCGGAAGCTCCGCTACCACCTTGAGATTGTGACCTGGGCGTGTATCCCCTTGCAAAACGTATAGGAACACAGGCAACGCAGGTGTCTCTTTTTGCTACAGGCGCACAGCTGTAGTCTTGGTACTCTGCTACGCTAGAACCGTGAGCACAGGCATGGATACATGCAAGTGAGACGTGAGACTGTCGGCGCCCAGATGTGCAACATCTTGCGTTTCAGGGGCTGGGGGTGGGGGTGGGTGTGTGGGTTGGGTTGGGTGGGGTATGCTGTATGCGATGCTATGCGTGTCTGGCATGTAGAGGTCTAAGTACGTCGAAAAGTTTCACAAACAAACGACATACCAATAAACAGGCAAACAAGCAAACCAACATACCTACACAGTTCATAGAGACAAACAATGAAAGCACCCACGAGCATATATACATGTTACATACACACAGGAACTGACATACACACCGTGAAACTGCACTGTGTAAGCCTCCTGCGGAGGTGTGTGACACGGCCAGTGTGGCCCTCGAGGACGGCCAAGCACGTGCTGTCCACCATGTCCTGCGCATCTATAAGTGCCGGAGCCTTAAACGTAAACCCAGCCATGAATTCACAGTCTTGTTCCCTTTCACTGTTTGGGTGCTGACAGTCAATCATCGGTCTATAGCATCAGGTTCTCCAGCTATAACTTTAGAATTCCCAAAAGACCATAATTTTCAATGAAGGAATCACGCACTCACTACGTTCACTTGTACTCACCTCGATCATTCAATACACTAGGTCTTTTCTGGTAGGTCTTGACAGCTTCTTGACGGTTACAACTAAATCCAAATTCATCCTCGCTCGCCGCTGTCCCAAAAGCCTAAAATACAAAGCCCAATTAAACTAGGTAGAAAGTAAACTAAAGAATGCACACTTCTATTTCGTGTAGGAGACTGTATTTTGATGCTTTTTGCCTGTGGTCTACGCATCCCTGATCCCTAACTACACCCGCAACCACAACAGAGCCTGAGGCAGAAATCCCCGAGCCTACGTGATATCTGGGATCGAGTGGTGCTGTGAGGACGAGTATTAGTATGTCTACATGTGAGACATCTCATGCCCCGCCCCCCCCCCAGACACAAATCCGTCCGAAACTTTCGAGATACCACGAATGTAGGCCATGTTTGTTTTGAGGCTGTTTGGGAGAGGGACTGGGTCTCGAGTCTCGAGTTTGGCTGCGAGGGACTCAGACTCAACGCCGTTGCAAAGTCAGCAATGCAATCCGCCCGCTTTTTAGCAAGTTGACACTTGCTTGGAGCACTGTGTCATTGATAGAGTCTTAGGAATTACGACCATGGAAGACGGTCTTGCGCGACACAGCGATCCAGATTCAACCACTGCTTCAAGCGGGTCCCACATCCGGAGGGTCGCGTCATCTGAGCAGGTGATGCAGGTCTGCTGGTCGAAGTCCTCCGGCTGAACCATTCTTGTGAAGTTGGCAGGAAGCACAGCACAGAATTCGAAAAGCCAGGCGCTAAGGTTTAGTTTACCACCCCATGTCAGACGGCGTATGACAATAAATCGATCTACGTGCACAAGCAGTCCGCGACAACATCTCGCACCGCCAGCGTGTGACCCTCGAGCACGCCCAAACAGATGGAGTCGCGCACATCCCACACCTGAGATCTTGGCATCTGTCTCCTTCATTCATGATATCGGTATACATTTCATGTCCACCATTCTAGCATCTCTGAACTCTGCCCCTATGCGTTCATCCTGAACTCCAAGGGAGCGCCATGGACTGCTGCATAGAAGATGCTGGTTACTTATTATGTTCTCGGAGAAACTTGGGAGGCTTGCTATTATTGTTATTATCATTATTACTATTATCACTGTTGTTGTTACGAGTAGAATTTAAATTCAGTTCGCTACAGAAACCAATGGGTTGTAGAGCGGCCATTTGCTGAGATGTCAGGACCTTTGCATTATCGCCAACTCAAACGTCAAAAGATTTCTGCAGAAGCAAACCTACCTGTGGCACCGTCAATTACCCGACAACCTCAACCTCTCGTTGAGAGTAGGCACACGTGCAGTCTCGTCATCAGAGGCACTGACCGCTAAGCCCTGGCATCCAGGGGAAGACTGCAGAAACGCTTGTGCTAAAGCATAAACTAACCGGCCAGAGCAGATCAAACAAAACACTCGAGGAATGCAACAAAAATAATGTTGCTCGGGCGAACCAGAAACGTAAGATAAATAACACCAGTGCGACAATGCCTGAAACTCACATCGGATCAATGTAAGCTTAATGCCACCAGACATCGCTATCACCTTGCTACAGAATTCAGCTGTTGCCGGGGTCCCTGGAAGCCTTGCTTAGGACATCGATCGGGCTAACGGCCCGGTTGAGGGATTAGGGGGCGCAGAATTCCCTGTCGGTATTCTCGGGCGTGTTCAGCAAAACAAACCTGGAAAAGACCCCCAAAGCCCCTATTCTACGCACTGCGGCCCCAAGATGGAGGCATGTAGGGCTGGGAAACGCTGTGAAACTCATCCGGGATGTACACAGTAGACAATCAAGAAACACAGGAGGCCTTTGGGCATACTAAAGGCCTGCATTGTACAACCAGGAATTTCCAGGTTCGCAGTAATGCATAATGGGGTTTATGGTTTATAGTTTCCGGTGCAGAAGAATAATCCAAGAACCACTTCCGCTGCCAGTTCAGGAATTCGTGACAGCCCATGAGCTGCATTGTTTTGCGTGTAGGAAACCTGGAAAAGCAACGAGATTGCTGGCCAGAGACTCCAAAACCCGTTTATGATACATGAAGGTGTCTACCATGGTAATCTTCAAAATCTCCAGAACCAAGCCTTGGCTACACATATACATACATATATATATATATGTGTACAAGTACAAGCATTGCCATATGAAGGAATACTTGTTTTGTTACGGTTTATTGGAGTCTTTGGCTAGGCGCTGTAGTGTATCGATGCCCATGGCACCTTCTTCACGTCAAGGGCCACAGCATTGACCTGCCAGAGGCATCGCAAGCGACTCACGGTTTAGGGTTTCGCCGGTTAGTATGGGGTTCGCATAAGACTTCATAGTGGAAAGACTGCTTTCTGCTTGTTGAAACTCCGTTATTATCGCGGGGGAAGGGGGTTGACAAAGTTAGCGGCTCCGTTTATGGTGGTTGTTATCAGGAGGATCCGGCGACTTAGGATTCTATCATGTCTTATACTGGTGTTCTTGGCTTCCTCAGTTTTTTTAACACTGTATGCTCTAAGCTCCTTTGGGTGCAGCCTACAGAACAGCTTGGGAGTCCGTGGCTGGTACTACAAGAACCAGAAACCCTGAGGGTCAATCCTACCTGGCGTAAGCTAAGGCGTGACCAAAACGCAGGGCGAGATAACTCCTGTGCAGTTCTGTTCCATTCCTTCTTCACACGTGGGAAAAGCGCTGCCGCTACATGTGCATGTGCTTAAATATCTGCCTGTCTGTCTCTGTCTCTCTATCCGTGTCTCTGTCTCGGTCTCTGTCTCCGTCCCCGTCTGTCTGCATGTTTGTGCGGGTTGCTTTAGAAAGATTCCGCCAGTCGCATTCTGGCCGGCCTTGTCATCATGCCCGTCAAGCTTGCCAATGGAGGCGCGCGTTTTCTGCACAGGGGATGCGCAGACACAACGTGCAAACTGCGGCGCCAAACTTAGTAAGCGACAGTGTTCCCATATCTGTCTGTCAGACTTGGACTCCAGCTGCCGGTATCAACAATCAAGCAGAACATAGACAGACACAGATGTCGAGTGAAACACAGACATCGATATGGAAATAGAAGTCGGTATATGCATGCAGCAGCTGATGCTTGTACTCGTTTGTGTGTACATACAGAAGGATAGCTGCATAGATAGATAGATAGATAGATAGATGGATTCATGGATGTTTGATTGGTAGATCTCTGTCAGCATACACATTTCCGTGTACACATAGTGCACAGACAAACACAGCCGAGAGTCATACAGAGAAAGAAAGACAGACGGCAAGAGGGAGGCGAGAGAGAAAATCGAGAGTAAAGGAAAGAACGAGAGCGAGACAGAGATATTTCTATGCACACCCATCGATTCAGGAAGCCCTCATCCTAACTTATCCCCCACGACACTAAATCCCTCGACCCTACACACTACAACCCCCAAATCCCCGTTTAAATCCCCTAAACCCTAAACCCTAAATCCCTAAACCTTAAACCCCAAAACCCCAAAACCCAAACCCTAAATCCCAAACCCTAAATCCCTAAACCCGAAATCCCCTAAATCCTAAATCCCTGAACCCTAAACCCTAAAACCCCAAATCCCTCATCTGCCACAGGCCGGGCCAGATGCCAGAAGCAGAGCGATCCATCAGCAGCTCCGCTGAAGACCCGGTTCTTGTTGAAGTCAACGGCCTGGCTTCGTTTCGGGTTTAGGGCTTAGGGTTTAGGATTTAGGGTTCAGGGTTTAGGGTTAGGGGGATTTTGGCTTTGGCGGGCTTGGCGGGTTTTAAGGTGCATGGGGTTCCAGGGGTCCGTTTCGGACTTTTAGGTTGAGGCATTTCGGGGTTTGGGGGCTTCGGTTTTAAATATTTAGGGTTTGGAGGCGTAAGTTTGCCTATTTTTTGTCTAGGGTTTGGAGCTGTAAGTTTGCCTATTTTTTGTCTGCGGGTTTGGGGTTTAGGGTTCAGGATTTGGGTGTTAGGGAATTAATTAGCGGTTTAGGTGTTTCGGCATTTAGGATTCAGGTCCACATCCTGGCGAGATGAAAGGACAGTGTTTGGCGCATGTGGTCTGGGACGTGCCTGAGTAGGATACTTGTGACGAAGTGATTTCGAGGGTGGTGCAGGTTGTAACCCTGAGCTCTCGATCATTAAAGGGCACCGCCAACCCTACAAATGGAAGGGCCTGAATGACTAGAATAAGGTTTGGGGGGGTTCCTTATTACAATTTATAGTATCGTATACCCCCAAGCCCTATTCTAATTATTAAGGCCCCTTCATTAAATCAAGTCCCCCAAGCCCTACACCCGAAAGCTGGGCTCCTCGCCCTTGAACTTCCATCACCCGATGCTCAGGCCCGGACGAGAGTTGAACATCTGTGGGATGAAGGGTTTTCTTGGAGGTTGCAGATGCAAGTTCTTCCTTGCCACTTGCTTCCTAAATTGAAACTACTGCACCCTGTTTTGGTCCCGCGGGCAGTACGTCGTACATTCACACCGATCATGGTCGTCCTGACTTGCACGACAAGCTAACCATCACTCCTAGCACATAGACTACTATAGGCTTGCAGCCATGGCAGTTCCGAATCTGACAGAGCCGCCATAGCACATGCAAAAGTTAGCGGCCAAGCCAAGCGAAAGAGAGAGAACCCACACCCAAGCCAGCCCGGACGGCCCGCTACCCACCGTGAAACTCTGGCCGGCTCTGCCAAAGCTGTGATGCTGTCGCCGTGCTTGTCGAAGGTACCTCCAAGCGCATGAGCCGAGGGTTTTCCATCTCGGGATCTCGGCTTCAAAGACAGTATAATGTAATGTAGTGCAAGCACGTTTCTTTACATTAATTAAAACAGAACACAGGCACCACACTTTCTAAACGATAGAATATTGGAAATTCATAAATTCTATCATCTACAACTTTTTTATTGACATTTGCTGGAAATCTTATGGTTATCTTATCTTTCTAGTCGTTTATGTCTCATTTCCGTCATGTTCGCGCTGACTTTAATAAAGTGAACACGCCTACATTACACTACGCCACTACGCTGTTTCACTTAATTAAACTTTAGCGAACCACGAACGACCATTGATTGTAGGTGATAGAACTAGTTGTAGCAAATGAGGAGGGGACGAATGAAACCGCCAAAAAGCCCAACTAATTTTACTTAGAAGGATAAAGCGTAAACAAAGTGCACGGTTTTTACGTAAACCAGCTGTGCCTTTTTGTTGCGGTTAGTTCGTTGATAACTTCATTCCTATTTCGCTACACCCTTCAAGGTTTAGGGGAGTAGGCTGTCCTGAACCAGAGACCGTTAAAGCTCTGACGGGTGCACATCGACGAACATCATCAACTCCGAAGCATAAAACAGACTCGAGCCCTCAACAAACAACCGGAAATCTCGCTGCCGAAACGACATGCAGAATCTAAGCCTGGAGAGCCCAACCCTAAACCCGCCATCCGAGGCCCCGCCTTTCTGATAATCTAATAGGTTGCGCTGCCTAAAACCTTACTGTCAAACGCCTGAGCACTCATGCATGATGAACTGAACACCCTGCTGCAAGCTTGGAGGATTCATCAGCCTGGAACCTGGGCTTACGGGAGTGGGCAGTCGAAGTTCTACGGGGATCGATGCTTCATAGCCGCAAGTCTGGACTGGATCCGGCCTATGCATGTCAGCTCGGGGACGGTGACGTCCCAAACCTTTGCCAGCGAGGTTGGCTTGGAGCTTCATGCTGGACACGGGAACTCAAACACCTACACTCCAGGCTTCAATCCAGAAATCGAACTCCCTAAACCCTAAACCCTAAGATACCTTGTGGAGTAGGAGTTGGCCCTTGCAAGTAGGTGTACTTCCGCATCAGGGTCCGTTTCAAAAGCGATGCCTACCTCACCAAGCTGCTGCTTCAGTCTTTGAACTGTAAGCTTCAGGGCTGACCGCATTTTGGGTTTAGGGTTTAGGGGTTTAGGGTTTTGTCCGGATTATGCTACCTTCCCCAATTATGTGCTCAAAGAGCAGGTCCGTATATGCTCTGAGGGGTGAGGCAGTTGACGTCTATGCCACACAACCCGAAACTAAACCGTAAACCCAAGCATGGACGCAAAAAATCATACTTCAACGAGCTGACCACAAGCTGAAGGAATCGCGGATTCAACCCTAGACCGTCGTCCCAGGTTTCGGGGTGGGCTGGTTTCTCAACTGCAGGTTTAGGGTCTAGGCTTCATGCTTTCGAGCTTGGGGTATAGGATTAAGCGGCTTTAGGGCCGTGTAGGGTTTAGGGTTTAGGGATATATATATATATATTATAATATATAATAATAATAATAATATATATATATATACATATACACACCCTAAACCCTAAAGGTGTAGAGTTTAGGGTTGCTGCAAGGTCTATCGGATCAAAGGCGGCTCCGGACCTGGCCCAAATTCTCCTAGCAGATCCTGACCCAAGCTCAAATTCAACTCTACATCTGTAGCGTTGATGGAGGGTTCGAGGTTTTAGGCTAGGGGGGGCGGCTTAGCCCGAAAGCTTGTGAGCTCCAGACCCTTTTAGATTCCGACAAAAGTGCATCCGGGGGTTGGGCTCGTAATCTGCCGTCTTCGGCAGCGGTTACGGCGAAGCCGATGACCACATCAATGAAGACTTTGTTGATGCGTGCTGGACGCGAGGGCTGGGTGGTTGAGGTTAATGTTGGTGTATCTGCATGTATCTGCATATGTGTATGTACATATATACACATATGTGTATGTCTGTGTACACATGCATATGTATATCTGTACGCATATGTACAGTTATATGCATATACATATATATATATATAATATATACGCATGTGTTCGTACAGGTGTGTTGCCGCGGCTATATGTGCTAGGTATGCACGCATGTGCATATGAACGATGTTAACCTGTGTGATGTATCTGTATGCGTCTGTAAATGTGTGTGCGCATGTATGTGTGTATGTATGTATGTATGTATGTATGTATGTATGTATGTACGTATGTATGTATGCATGCATGTATGTATATGTAATGTTAATACATTGTAATGTCGTGTAATTTAATCCAGTGTGATGTAATGTAGTGTAGTGTAATGCAGTGTAATGTAATGTAGCGTAGTGTAATGTAATGTAATGTAGTGTAATGTAATGTAATGTACTGTAATATATAACTGAATTTACTGCAATTTGTGTCTGCTCATTTGCCTGGTTTTTGCATACTTTATCTGCATCACTGTGTGCATGTCTACCGGTCTGTGTGTCTGTCAGTCCGTCCGTCTGTGTCATTGTGGCTTCCGCACGTGTCTGGGTTTGGTCATGCAGGAACCGATGGGCAGCCCACACGTTACAGCTCAACTGCCGGAGCCAGATCATGGACATATGTTTGTTTTGTACTTTTGTACAGATATCGTATGTCGGCACCTTTTGAGGAGACAGTCCTTTGCATAATCAGCCAAAAGTTGTCCTGAACGACTATACTTTGGATTAGCTGTAAGTCTACCATCATGCTCTACTCGTGGCTTCAGGTTTTAAAAAGCTGTGTACCACAACATTCCCCTACCACAACTGCCAGCCCACGAGTCCCGCAATTCCAGATCGCAAACCGCCCTTCAACCCTCAATGGTCTAAAACCCGAGCCTTAGAATTAAACTCTGTTGGCCAGCACCAAAGAAGCTAACCCATAGGGCTCAAACTTTGACCGTAAGTAAGGCATATCACTGAGCCTAGGCCCTAGAGCCTTTTACCCTTAAGCCCTAACTGAACTCAGGACCCTGAACCCTAAACCCTATAAAATTATGAACCGCGTAACACCTAAACCCAAACTCTAAGCCCGGTTACCCCTTAACCCTAAGCCAAATAGGTCCTACTCTGCAAACCCACCCCTAAACCCCAAACCCTAAACTCCTAAGAACCACACAACCCTGAACCCCAAAACCCGAAACCCTAAACCCTGAAGCCCTAAACCCTGAACCCCTAAAGCCCTGAACCCAGGAAGCCTCCCGGGTGAGCGTCCACTGCACTGATGAGTGCCAGCTTCTTCGAATCCTTCTCTGGGAAATAGGGTTTAGTTAGGCTTATAGGGTTTAGGGTTTAGGGTTTGGGGTTTAGGGCTTAGGCTTTAGGGTTTAGGGCAGTAGCGTTTATTGGGCTTCATGATAGGGCTTATAATGTTCTAAGGCTTCTGGGGCTTGCAGGTTTTAAGGGGGGTTTAGGACTTGGAGCTCCTCGTGCCTGGGAGATGGTAAAGGCTCAGGAATGCAATGTGCTTGGCGCAGTTTCTTTTTCGGTTTTTAGGGTTTAGGGTTTTAGGGTTTAGGGTTTCGGTGTCATGACTTACATTGAGAACAAGGATTTCGGGTTGACGGCTTCGGAACCTAAGTAGGTTCAAAGGAGTCACACATCCGCAACCTCCAATCGCCTCTCTGCATTCCCTCAAATTCGCCGTCCCTGAGCACGACAGGTGGAAGCGAAACCAGATAAATGTGTAGCGCACAGAGAGAAAGAAAGAGAGAGAGAGAGAGACTGTGTGTATGCGCCTGGATGTTCGTGGGTTCGTAATGACATGAGCATGTGCAGGAGGTTCTTTCAGTTTTTGCGCGTCATCCGTTCAAAAGAATGCACAAACATACAGCAACGGCTTCAACAACAAGTAGAGGGAGACAGAGACAGACAGGCAGACAGACAGACAAACAGACTGACAGACCGACGGGCAGACGAATGACCAAATGTATCTACTTTCAATTCTTTATCTACTATATGTATGCAAGCGCAGAATATGAGCATAGCATAAAGCTGGTCTAGAAGGCTTTTGACTCGCAGAGTGTGTGATGATTTCCAGACCGGCGGTCCCACAGCAGGAGCTTCCCCTGTGCTGTGCCGCTGACAGCACCTCAGCAAAGGCTCTGCGCAACGAAACTCAGTACACTTCCAGAGCAACAGAACGGCATCACCCTGTCGAGCTTCCAACAAGTCTGACGACACTCTCAGACAAAAGGCACCCGAAGGCCATCTTAAGACCAAGATGCAGTACAAGGGCTGCGTCATAAGTGACTGGTGGGCCCCTCGTCCCTTAAGTAAACACAATAGCCTACAACAAAAGTCAAAACAATTAACTATTGAGAATAGCAGCCTGAATGACCAAGCAGGGATTTTGGCCACATCATACCGTGCATCACGTAGAAGTTGTAGCGGAGCTATCTTACTAAATACCCAGGCTTGCAAAGTGCTCCGTCCCGCTGCAGATCTGAAGCGTCTAAAGCTCAACACCCTGATCCCTAAACAGAGAGCCTAAAACTAGAAGCCAAGGTCCAACTAAGCTTGGAAACCGTAAACTTCCTAAACCCTCAATCCATAGACCCTAAACCCGTAAACCAAAACCCGTGGACCCTAAACCCCAAACGCCTAAGCCAAAACCCTAAACCCTGAACCCCTAAACCAAAACTCCAAACCCGTAACCCTAAACCAAAACCCCAAACCCTAAACAATAAACCCCTTCGGCCTTTCAAACCCCTCCTTCCTTGCTATAGGTACCGCACGCTGGTTTTCCCAATCCGCGGCAACGCAGATTTGCTGACCTCATCGCTCTTACCCTAACCCTCCAGGTGCCTACTATAGAGGGTACTAGAGCCCCTGGGGCCCAAGATAGTAGGTGCCTGGAGGGTTAGGGTTAGG
>CAJNJA010007821.1:5000-15874 GCA_905231915.1 Symbiodinium necroappetens
CCCTTAATTAAGGAATATGCCTTATAATTATAGGGGCCTTATGATGATGATGATTATTATTGTTATTTAAGGTATATTCCTTAATTAAGGGGTATTGGGTTCTCTGGGCGGGGACCTAAACCCTAAACCCTAAACAGAGACCTTTCCTCCGCAGGTCATGCCAATCTTCAGGTTTGTGCAGGAGAGGTGGGAGCAGGACAGGGGTCTGGGTGGAGAGTTTAGGGTTTAGGGTCCACGGCTTAGGATTTAGGGTTTAGGGTTTAGGGTCTCCGGTTTAGGGTTTAGGGTTTAGGATTTAGAGTTTAGGGTTTAGGGTTTAAGGTCTGGGAGTTTTGGGGTTTAGGGATTTAGGGTTTTAGGTGCTCTGTTGTCGCCCGGAAACCCTAAACCCTAAACCCGCTTATCTTTTAAGGGCGAAATGTACCGTAAAGCCAGTTAAAGGCTCAACTACCAGGTAGGGGTTCATAGTCTATTGGTATTGGGCTCCTACTTTTGGGAAGGGTCGTTCGGTCCTTCAGTATTCAGGTAGGATGTAACATGACATATGTGTTTCATGATTGCTTGCGGCTGCATACTGTAAATACGCGGCAGAAATTGACTTGCGGGTGTGGGGCGGTTCGAACTGCTAAATGCACGCCCAGGGCGGCCAACACACTACTTTTATGAAGGCCTCCTGCACCCTGACCCCTGAACTAGCTAGTGCGGCAGAATTAGAAATCAAGCCAAGGAATGGGCTATGTCATGACCGACTGCCGCTCCGCATGTCAAGGTGCTCGGGTGTAGCTCCCCCGAAAGTTGGCAGAGGATTTGCTGTTCTTGTTTAGGGCTTGCCCTTTTGGCGCCTCCGAGAATGGTACATACGCCAATTGCGGCTGCTTTGCGGCGGTTTCGCTGCGCTCCATGGCTTCTCCCTTCTGCGGCTGCCGTCTGTTGGGCCTTTCCGAAGACCCGATCACTGCTGACCGAAAGCTTCGATAAGGCCAGTCCGTCCGATGCCCCTAAGGACTAACTACCTAAATATCTATTCAACCATCCATCTATCTATCCATCCATCTATCCATCTTGATGCATCTATACCGATAAACATATGTAACTCCATAGGTCTTCTTGTGCCGGGAACCCCTACATATCTAGCCACATATGTCTTTATAGATACCTATATTCAGCATGTGCAAACAGATAGATGGACGAGTAGATAGATATGTACGGAGCATGACTTCCCTAAACCCTAGACCCTAAACCCCTAAACCTATAAGACCCTAAACCCTAAACCCCTAAACCTATAAGACCCTAAACCCTAAACCCCTAAACCTGTAAGACCCTAAACCCTAAACCCCGAAACCTATAAGACCCTAAACCCTAAACCCTCGGTAGCCCCTCTAGAAACGCTCCTTTGGGGCTTCCGTTCAGGGTTCCTTTCAGCGCGATCCCAGACCTTCCGATGGGCCTTTAAGAAAGGAAAAACCTGAAAACATAGCAAGGTCCCTAAAGAATGTTTAAGGCTTCATGCTTATGATTATAGAAAGCCTATAGAAACGCTTTCTAAATAAGATGATCGAGCGTATATTCCTTAACTTAAGGGACGTTGGAATGTCTGGGAAGTTTCCACTTCAGGCCACGGGGGAGCAAACCTCTGCCGAGTCGAAAAACGCTACGGCCGCAGCCTACTCCTCGAAGAAGCTGTTCCTGGCCCCCTTATAAGGGCTCTTATAGAAGGGTCTAGGGGTTTGGGGCGGTTCAGGGTTTAGGGGTTCAGGGTTTAGGGGTTTGTGGTTTAGGGGTTCAGGGTTTAGGGCTTCAGGGCTGTCTCCCTAGAAAGGTTTGGGGTAAGGGGCTCTTATAAGGCTCCCTTGAAGGCTTCCTGAAGGGTTTATAGGGTCCCTACCTTTTTTCAGGTTTGGGGTTTAGGGTCCGTTTAACGTTTGGGAGATTGCGGTTTAGGGGTTCAGAGACTACGGGCTTTTAGGGGTTATGGGCTTTAGAGTTTGGGGGTTTAGGGTTTTAGGGTTTGGGGTTTAAGGGTTTAAGGTTTCAGGATTTGGTTCTCAGGTTCTCTATTCAGGCCTAGAAGAGACATTGTAGGGTAATCAAAATAAGGTGCCACAGTGTACGGTCTTGTTATTATTCAAGGGTTCTGCAGAACATGCAAGGGCTTCACTAGGGTGTTGGACAGAGGGCTGTTCGAAATTTACAGTAACATGGGATTCAGCGAGGTTGCACATGTGTTCCAGAATCCGAACTTGTTTCCGACATACCTACACACCCTAAACCCTCATCCACCCTTAGCCCCTAAACCCTAAACCCCTTAACCCCTAAACCCTAAACCCTAAAACCCTAAACCCTAAACCCCACACCCTAAAACCCTAAACCCTAAACCTTCAATCACGTAAGCCTAAGCCAGCGAGAACTTAGGTTCCGTCGGGATCCTTGCTCCGTGGAGCCGCAGCGCAAGGTGGTTGTGCTCATTGGCATGACGGGCGTGGGCAAAAGTGCTACGGCCAACACGCTTTGTGGCGTGACTCGGATTTCCACCCTCAGAGTCCATGTACGGTTTAGGGTTGAGGGGTTTTGGAGTTTAGGGTTTAGGGTTTTACGGTTTAGGGTGTGTAGGGTTTATAGGGTTTAAGGGTTTAGGGCAGTTTATGGGGCCATGCACCTAGATATGTTTGAATCTCTCCATACAGGAGCCCCTTGTGAGGCCTGTGGGTTACCCAGAGGAGTTTACTGCAAAGGGGCGTTGGGGGTGGATTCTAGCCTCTCCGGAGAGTATTAAGACCAACTCATCGGAATAAACCCTATACCCTAAACCCTATAAGCCCTACAAGCCCTATAAACCCTAAACCCTAAAACTCTAAAGCCTAAGACCCTAAACCCTCAATCCCCGGACGCCCGAACCCAAACCCCAAGCCCCGCACCATGAACCCCACACCCCAAACCAACAGGCCCTAAACCGTGAACCTCAATATAGAAAAGGTCTACCAGAATCCCTACATCCGGAACCATATAGACCCTAGGCCCTAAACCTCAAGATAGAAAAGACTATGTTGGCGGCTCCTCAATAAATTATAGTATAATGGGCCTCCCAAAGCCTCTTCTAATTATCCTCTATCTATATATATACACACATATATACATATGTTTTTTGAGAGGGCAGCCTAGGCCAAGAGAGCATTTGAGACCTCAAGCTCTGTGGTCTCCGTCACGAGCGCTGAATCTCGGTCAACGAGGGCTTTAGTGATACCGCGTTAGTAACGGTTTAGGGTTTACCTGTAACCGGTTTGGCCTACAAAACAACCTTGGGGGCGAAAACTTACCGAATATACGGGTCCCTTGGTGTAAAACCGGACCTTCTCCGAATATCTCAGATTTCCGCAATCTAGCATGTTTCGGTATTTTGTGTGTTTTCTGCCAATTCTTTGTTGATTGCAGATATTAGGCTCGGAAGTAGTCATCAACATGGACACATCTGTAAGTCATGTACACAAGAGTTCTCAACAAGCTGTAATTAGATAACGTTGGACGATGTACGATCTGAAGCTATCCCCTGAAAGAACCTTCCTTACTTGGAGGTTCATGGGTAGTTATAAGTAGGGCCATAAGTCCCCTAATATGTATTATAAGTATAGCTGACCTACTTATAACCCTACTTATAAGTACCCATGAAGCTCCAAGTAACCCCAGCCCACCAACCTCGTCGAATGCCATTGTGGCCCCGGCTGGCTTTTGCTGCGCTGCAGCGGCTCGGTCGAGGCACGTCAAGGTGCAAGGGAACACAGCAAATGAGTGAATGTTGGGTTTCTTCAGTGAGAGTGAGAGAATATGAGAGGCCAGTGAGATGAAAGCTAGTTGGTTAAGGTATGTACCCATGTTCACATTCACACACAGCTGGTCAAACGACACGTTGTCGTTCTGCGAGGCTCAGCAGCTCTAGGTGTGTCGCACACAGGGCACGGAGTATCACACGCTCATGCACCATTCGAGCATTCACCCTCCGTGAGACTCTGCTCGGCCGGCCCACATAATCTTCTTGCATTTGTACTGCTTCTGCCAATGGGTTCCGAACCCATTGGCACATTTTGGAATCCTGGGTCAGGCGGAGACCCACATGACTGAGCATATGTAGCTTCGGTACCAGTTGAAAGCGGCTGATCATCCTGGCCGCCGACAAGAATGCACACTGCTGGTAGCTCAGCAGAAAAACCTGCACGAGCTTCGCAAGTTTTGCACCTTTGTGGGCAGGAATCCAATAACCTTCCCCATACAACTCCTTGAAGAAAAGATTCATCGCCTTGGTGGCTCTCACCTGAGTTGCTACTTTGTATTGTCCATGATAGCATACCTCTAAGTAAGGAAAATTGTAGCAGCCCATGTCTATACGGCGAGTCTAGACAAAACCAGAACAACAAGAACACAGCAGCTTAATCATTAGATAGAAACAGCATTGTCCCTGCGAGCCAAGCACCATTGCCATAAAAATTTCATCTTCCGTTTGATCCACAACATACCTCTGCAGGAGGTCCTCCAAAAACAGCATCATGTTCGTGGAGACTGCACCCTTGGACCAGTGGCCCAGAGGAAAAGCTTTCTCTGATTCGTAGTTGAAAGTATACTCATTGATCTCGTTGAGGTATGGTGTCAACCTCTGTCTTTGACAAAAAGAAAAGTACTCCCTCGACAAGTGAGCAAACTTGGCAGGCCAGGATCTGTCATCAAAAAAATGAGTGATCAAATGAATCATCGCTGAGCCCACATAGTTTCGAGCAATTCCATAGTGAAATGTGTGCCAAACATCCACAACAAAAAAGCTTTCTGCTGCACCACGAACAGTTGGAACGCCCATGAGAACTTCAGGCTCGGTCTCCCACGGAACCTCCTGATACAGTGTATCGCGCCATGAGGCCCCTTCCCGGAAGTCCTCCCATGGATGGAGGGCTGTGTTTCCCGGTCCTTCAACACCTGCCTGGCACAAATGGCAGATGCCAATGCATTCAGTCTTCGAGCTCGGTGCCTTTGGGCATCGAGCATAGTTCCGCTCAAAGTGCCCCAGCCGGATCAGGGCTGGGAGGTTCCCTTTGTTTGCAAGATGAACACACCATATCTTCAAGTTGCCATCCTTGGATGTAACTCCCTTGCTAATGAGCATCTGCATGTCCTTCGCGAACTCTGCCACAATCTTCTGCATGGAGGCCGGGTGCTCATTCTGCAGCTGCCTTGTCATCACAGACACCAAGAACTGGGTCCCCCAGGTGTTGCCCAGGAAGTTAAGGCGCATGCCATCCTCCCTGATGTTCATGGGTGAGATGGGCACACTTCTGATGTTCTTGGCTGTGCCAGCACCTAGTGCACCATGGCACGACAAGATCCAAAATGGCTTCTTCTTCAAGGTCCTGCCTTCATCAGTATGACTGTAGATTGGCAAGCAAAACTTCAAGTCGACCTGGTTGGCAGCTGCCAAGGCCCAAAGCTCATGTTCGGGCTCCACTAATTTGTATCTGCGCCAGAACTCAGACAGCAGCACATTCATCTGCTCAATGTCATTCGTACCACAAAGCTGGCCAAGCTGCTTCCTCTCGATGAGATACCGAACGCAATCAGAAAACTTCAAGTATGGAAAAGCTGCCAGTGGCCCTGGTCCAATGACAGCCCTCTTCAAGGGCAAATCAGCAGCTAGGCCATACTTCCTGAAGACACGATGCACACCTGTCTCAGCATCAGTCAAAGACACAGAACTAAGCTCTCGGAGAGCAGGCGTGTGCCCCCCCTCTGGATCCTCTGCCACGGCAGCGCTTGCAGTCTCCACGACGTGCTTGCATGCGGCCTCGGCGAATTTTGGGGGAAGCTTAAAAAAATGTGTTTGGGCTCGCGAATGGCAGAAAGCACAAACAAAAGTGTCCAGAGAGGACTGAGGGAGGGAGGGAGAGAGAGAGAGAGAGAGACACACACACACAGAGAGAGTTGAAGGGCCAGGTCTGTTTATGTCTCCATGCATGCACTCACAGCAGCTTCTCAGAAGCAGGTTCCGGGTACTTAGCCCACCCTATGTGCTTGATCTGCTCGGCCACCAGTAATGTACACAAAGTAGGGTGGACCTTCCCGATCCTTTCGGTTTAAGGAACCTTCACCACCACTGTTTGCTGCATTACGACAGCCTGTACAGGTCTGAAACTCAGAGATCAAAGCAGCCTCTAGCGTGTGTATCAAGCCGACTTCGTCCGCAGTATGTAGGATCCACATTGCTGTGAAGTATTTCTTTACATAGTCAGCAAACCTGCGTGGGACATTGGCAGTCACACCGATTTTGAACACACACAGCTGCACACCCATGTGCTCACGAAAGGCCGAAGCATGGTTCTTGCATCGCAGGAGTATCTTGCCACACGTAGGCGGTGGCATCTGCATTGATGGGGACATGTTCCTTACCCCAAAGGATTTCATGGCTGCCCACTCACTAGGTAGGCCAGAAAAGCTGTCCGCAAGATGAAGAAGCTTCTGTGATGTAGATCGAACCACATCCTGGTATCAGGGTGCTACTGTTGAGATTTCATTTATAGGGGCTTTTGGGGAGTCCTACCATGAAACCTACCATCAGTATCGAACAGGGAAGCCCTCATCCCACAGGCGCTCTCAAGCTCGGGAGGCTTGGTGGAGTGGGTGTCACTGCAAGCTGGAAGAGGCTCCAGAACAGCTCCTGGCTTTTCCTGAACTTTGGATTGCAGATCCAGGATGCTGACCGATTGAGGAACATGGGCATTTGTCCTTGGGGTCAACTCTGCAGGGCTGCTACCTGACTTTGTACAACCCACATATGCACACCCCCCAACTATAATTACAGAAAGTGTCATTATGTACCTCAGGCTACATAGGCAGCATCAGATCAAGACACCTTGGGAGTTTTCGAGGAGACTCGCGCATTGATGGGACTGCACATCGCTTTCTTCCTGTGAAAGGGCAGTCATAAGTCAGCAGATCCAGCAGGTCATCCATTGCCACAGGCCAGTCATATGCTAATGGTATGATGCATGGTTATGCGGGAACTCATGCTGGGTTTAGGCTAGATCTAGAAAGATTACTGGGGTCAATCGGACATTTATCCCTACACCCTACTTTGGTTTGGAGGACTTATATAGTTGCACTCAGTGGAATGTACCCTAGACCACCCTACTTTGGTTTAGAGGACTTATTTAGTTGCACTCAGTGAAATGTGGAAGCATAAGCAGCGGTCCCATCATCGAGATGCAGCCAATGCAACAATACTCCCAAGAAAAGCTTCAGTGATTTGTGCTACAAATGTAAGGCCCCTGCTCCATTGGCGACTTGCCGTGCCAGCTGCTTCATCAGTGGCCCAGGCTGCATATCTGGCATGTGGATTCGCAATGTAGCAAAGAGTTGGCTGCTTGTTCAATGCTGGCCAAGCATTCATAGATGTCTTTGGTGCAACAACACATCTTTTATTGTCCGCGCACACAGTTTTAGGGTGATCCTGTGCTCAGCCTTGAATTTGCTCCATTATGATGGGTGTCGAGTGACACGGTTGATGCAGGGAAACAGAAAAGGCACGCTCTAAAGTCGCGTGTTCGCGGCGATGGCATGCAATGCATGTCATCCCGGCCCAAAGCCCCTAAAACCCCTATTTAGATGTGGACTAGACAGACCTCGAAGCACTGTAGCAGTAGAGAGTCCATCTGATTATATTAGATAGCAGAAACATTCACACACACACACACACACGGCAACTGCTTCAAGTTGCAAGGCATGGTTGCCAAAAATCCCCTGGGCGAGGCTCGGATCAGCTCCAGCACCATAGTGGTACTCAGCTGTCAGCCTTCCTTCAGCTTCTTGAGGAGGTTCCTGTTGAGAAGACTACAAAGGGTTCACCTAGTTGTTTGTCTATTTATGGGTTTAACTTGTGTATGCAAAGCAAGATGTAGACTGTTAACAGTTAACAGGACAAACCATGACCGAATGGAGCAACCACAGGAGCGATAGTTTTATAGTTGACAGTGAATCTAAGAAGCAGCGAAGGGTCATCCAATCCTTCTCCCATCCCACATCATGATATCATGGAAAACATGTGTCCAGGTGCTAGCGAGATTCTTAGCCAGTGTCTCGACCGACCCCACACGGCTGCACCTGAGTGGCACAGTAGCAGCACTGTTGAGTCACAACAGGTGGCGATGTGGGCACATGGGAAGCTGTGCTGACAAAGCACGTAACCGTGGTTTTCTGCATTTGCCCATCCAGCTTCCCCGCAAGCCTGACACGTGAATTTTGGGGTTAACCAGGAAGTATTGCATCGGAACTTGGGGGGGCTCTTGTGCGGTATTGGGCATACATGATGTTGGTGGGCCTCTTGAACTCTTCCTCAGGAAGGCTCTTGTTGGTCAGCTGCGCACACTCAGCTCGACATTTCTCCATCTTTTCATTCTCATCTTCCAGGACGCCGACGACATCCTCCAATGCCTTCACAGTCCTGGGCTGAAACACCTACCGGATGGGCCTTTGCTGCTATTGGGTTCGGCTCGGGTTTCCATACTTTACCAAGGGTTTAGATAGGGGTTAGGGGAAGAAGGGAAAACCGGAAAAATGACAAAAGCCTGTGGCAGGAACGATAGCAAGCCCTTGTGAAAGTTTGACAATGATGGAATCTTGCAGCCTCCTGTAGAGTTATATGATTGCATGGTGGTTGGACATCAAGGGTTTTGTTGTGGGGCTAGTCATATTTAACTGGGTGTCCTGTTGGCTTTCTTCTTGTCTGCACCGTCCGGGATGTCGGGGATGTACTCCTCGAGCTCAGCGAGCAGCTTGTGGAGCTTGGCAGACTTGGAGAGCAGCGAGTCAGAGAATTTCTTGAAGTTGGTCAGCTCCTGTGCGGGATGCCATTGTAGTTAAGTCGAGACATACATACATACATACATACATACATACATACATACATGCATGCCCACATACCTACACACCCACACATACATACAATCATATATACATACCTACATACCTATTTACTTACTTAGCTAGCTACCTATCTACCTATCTACCTACCTACCGACCTACCGACCTACCGACCTACCTACCTATACCTACCTACCTACCTACCTACCTACCTACCTACCTACCTACCTACCTACCTACCTACCTAGACCTACACACCCATACATACACACATACACACATACATACATGTATACATGCACACTTGCACACTTGCATACATGCATACATGCATACATGCATACATGCATGCATGCATACGTACATACGTACCTACACACACACACACCTACACGAACTTACATCCATGAACCCAAGCATGCATATAGACCTATACATATATACATACCTACATACATACATGCATACAGACAGACAGACACAGACAGACAGACAGACAGCAGACATATTACAGGTAGTTTCACATACACACCAAAACACACACACACACATATATATATATACAGACACATTCACAGATGCATGCATGCCTACATACATATGACCAAAAATAACAGACAACAAACAAAAGAAGCAAACACACACAGCAATCAACACCAACACACTACAAACCAAACCAAACAAACAAACAGGCTAGTGAAGAAGCAACACCCACACAAACATACATACATGCACACATACATACATAAACCTGAGTAGACAGTTATACAGTTATATATATATATACATATACAGGATTCATACATGAGGGCAAACGAAAAATCATGCATAGAGGCAAAACACATGCGCACACACACACACATATGGCATGTCACACAGGCACACACAAAGACCGACATGTCTATCCCTCCAGCCCTACACCCAAGGTATGTCCTGCTGGCCCTGGGTGAGCTCATTGGCCTTCTTCTCCTTCTCCTCGTCGGATGACTCCTGGTCGCTGTCAGACACAGGGGCCACTTTCTCCAAGACGCCACTCGTCGGGCCGCTGAGGTCAAGCTTCTTCTTCCCCTGACAGAAGATGGGTACATGATCTGTTGAGGCTCTGGTTGCAGGGACATCAACAGAATTGGTTCGATAAGTGTGTCGGACATACATGCCACACTGGGATTACATGGGGCTCCTCATGCAGTTTGGACAGCACAGTTTGTCTATCGAAGTCAGCCCAGGCACCATCTCTTGCTCTTCATGTTTTTCAGTGTCGATCTGCTGGTCGTTGTCGGAGTCATCTTCGTTGTACGTGACATAGTACTTCAAGATCTTCTTGTTGTAGCGGTCTTTCCTTCCATGATAGCACAGAAGCACATGTTGTTTAGCTCGAAACATGCAGCAATGCCATGCCAACATCACCTTAAGCTTTCATTAAGAACAGACTGTCAGATGAACCAATCATCCCCCCACAAAACCCCAGTTGCCACTTCGGCGTTTAAAAAGACAAACATGATGATCAGCTTCCACTGCAGTAAAGTCCATGCATACATCATGTTGCAACAGAATATAGGCTGAAACTTTCATGCAGCCAGCAAGCTTGACCAACTTCTCATTTCCGGGCTTCTTGCAGTACTTCACCACATCCTTGATGTAGCCCCTAGGCTGCGGAGCGGCTGCTGATTCTGCAAAGAACTGGGTGCTGGGGCTTCTGGGTCGGACGAGGTAGATGTATGGAAAATGCCACTTGGCCACAAGGGATTGCAACTGGTGTTCTGCGACAGACAAATTCACTAGCCCACATATAGGACCTTTAGTAGGGTGGGTTGTTTAAGGGCTACCTCCGGGGAAGATTGTTTGCCTTTGGACAACTTCTGTTGCTTTGGGACAGGTGACCCAGGAAACCCAGGGCACAACCAAAGACTATGAAAGGTCTTCACTGTTCCATCGGGATAGCCAGTTTATCCTTGTCTAGGAGGGAGCGAGGGAGAGAGAGAGAG
>CAJNJA010007822.1:0-15872 GCA_905231915.1 Symbiodinium necroappetens
CAGTAGCAGTAGCAGCAGGAATAGTAGAAGAAGAAGAAGAAGAAGTAGTAGTAGTAGTAGTAGTAGTCGTAGTAGTAGTGGTAGTAGTGGTAGTAGTAGTAGTAGTAGTAGTAGAAGCAGCAGCAGGAGTAGTAGTAGCAGCAGCAGGAGTAGTAGTAGTAGTAGTAGTAGTGGTGGTAGTAGTAGTTGTTGTTGTTGTTGTGTGCCTACTGTGCCGGGACTTTTCAGGACCCGAGGGCACACGTCAAGCGATGTCCAATCTTGCTTCAAGCCGCGGCTGTTGGCGATGGAGGTCGAGGATCAGGCGAGGGCGGTGGCACTGCAGGAGATGAAGGAAGTATGGGGAGGAGCCTCACCGCAGCCGGAATCGAAGCTGGGAGCCAACAAGCCGGAGCAGCTCAAGCCCCCGCCGACGGAGGAGAAGGACGCAGAAACGCCCGGGCAAGTGGATAAAAGGGGTGACAGGAGAAGGGCCAGCCGGAAAAGCTTGCGCCAGCAAGCAGGCCTGGCGGAGGCGAGTACTTTGGACTCGGCGATGCCGCACCGCGGACCCTGGTCAAACCAACCCCTGGGCCCTGGACGAAGACGTGAGCCGACCAAGAGCCGACTGCAATTTCATGCTCTTCGTCGACAGTGTGAGCGAGACCAGCACGCTCCAAGAAGCTGAGGGAAGCGGCCCAGCAATGGCAGGACTCCTACTCAGCAGGAGGGTCACCACGTCTCTGAGAGTGGTCCCCCTCCTTCGAATGAATGCTGAAGGAAGCCGTGGAGATGGTACAGCAGGGTTCTCCAAGTTAGACATGCTATGCCATGCAAACAAGAAAGCTGTGCGGACACTCTCTTTTTGTCGGCGTGGGTTGCAGAGTCAGATGCGGTGCTATGCGAGTAGGTGAGAAAAAAGAGATGCTGGGTCCGAGCTGCTAGCAGCGGACCAGTAAAGTGTTTCCCTAAGGTTCGAGCAGCAAGCGTTGCGGGGCCGAGTGCATGCTTCATGCTACCTTAGGAAAACACCGTTGACTTAAAATACAAACGCACAGCGAGCACGACGCAGTCCGGCATCGCCTGCTGCGGGTCGGTTGGATCGACGACGGCATCAATGCCTTGCTGCCAGCCTGGCACTACTACCGATGGGACCCAACGGCACAACACCAATTGGTATCGGATCGGCATCTGCTCCACTGCTTGGATATCCTGGAGAAAGGATGCAGCTTGCCCACCACACTGCTCCGTTTCGGGTCCACACACACTGGAACCCGAAGCCGTCGACGGGAGGCACGGACAGCTAAGGCCCATTCCAGAACATGACATTGCCGTGTGTTTGGAATTGCCTGTCCGTGCCACACCGCAGCATGCCCAACCCGGGGGTACCCCTAGCAAGAACCAAGCACCCATTCACACTCGGCCAGGTGAAGCCCTTGCCGTTCCTATGTTTGCGACAGCCTTGAGCTGCAGCATCGCCAATTCAGAGTAGCTTTCGTGATATACCATCACGGGACTCCACGGTATCAGGTCATTATCAGATTGCTCTTGGTACTCCAACTGGCCCACTGGCGAGTGCAGAAATGCAGCTTTATATTTGTAACGACGGCATTGTGCCGCGACGTGCCGCCTCGACGGATCTCAGAGACATTTTGCACAATGCCTACTTGGTAGGGCTGGTAGGGTTGGTTCGTGGGGATGCCCGTACGTGCCAATGATTGCCACTACCACAGGTGCATGTGTCGCTGCCGAAGAGCTCGACGAAGAGTTTTCGGCCTCAGCCATGCAAACAACTTGCATTTTGTCTTCCCTGTTGAACACGCCAACATGTACAGCGGCCCAGATTACGCTCCATAGTTTGACCGCGTTTTGGCTAGAGCCACTCCTAGGGCGTGTGGAGCCCCGTGAGTAGAGACCGCTTAGGCCGCTTGGGCATTCGTGCCGGGTCTCATTGTGCTGCCTGCCTGAGCCTCATTGAGATTGCTGTTGTTTGCAGTGTGCTTGCTCTCTTTCTGCCGCGTACCACAACTGCGATAGCTGCGCCTCGTTGAATCGGCTCTAGTCGATTCCTAACTCGAGCCGCGCCAGCTCCCGCGCCACATGCACCTGGCTGCACTCGAGGAGTCAATCCAATTAATGTTGCTTCAGGCCTGTAGGACGCTAAATGGTGTGTATGTTGGGGCCTCGTGCCCGCCAGTGACAACAATGTCAAACCGGAATGATCTTCTTGCCCTCGCGCATGAACGCCTCGACTTGTCCACCTTTGATGCCTTCCTTCGATATGCTGGCTCGCTGAGCAGTGAGCTTTACGGAAATACACTTGTAAGCCTGCCGCCACCCCTGGGAGACGTAATTCCGGGGCCACGGAGGCTGAGCAGCTTGCATGGCACAGTCTAAGCGAAGGCACAGGCTCTGTTTGGACATCGGTGCGAGCAGTGGTTGCGCTGTTGGCCTTTGAAAAGGATGGCAGGAAATTCTCCGATGGTCCGATGGTTTCATCCTCATTCTGGCGATGCTTTCCAAGTGTGGTGCACATGGCTTCACACGGCATACCCATGCAAATGCGAATGTTTGCAGACTGCTGAACCGTATGGTAAGGGGTGTCTGCCCACACCTCCGCTGGTCCAGCATCACCCCGACTCTGGACAATCGCTGTAAGCCGCACACGGACAATGACAACTGGCACGGGGATAGGCTGTTGATTGGCTTAAATCACCATGATGCCGGATGACTTTGGGTGGCCAATGAGGCTGGCAAGGACTTGTTGAGGTAGATGATACACTGTATGCTGGTGACATTCATCCGACGAGTGCAAGGGGCATTGGGGCATCCTCTGTCCAGGCAAACGTGCCTACATTCCACATGTGATTGGACGGGTGGGACTCGTGTGATGCTGATTGCTACTGTGTCGGCAATTTTGCCAGTGCACCTAAGGAGCTCGTAGAGGGAGCGGAAGATAGCAGAAGAGCTGGGGTTCGTGTTACCGTGCATCTGGGGCGCTCCGACTCGCCCCTCCCACTCTTCCTCGTTTTTGGTTTTAGGACCTGAATCCACTCCTTAGGTAATGTCCTGCCACCTTTGTAGCCGGCACGAGCATAAATAAAACAGGCTGTCACGGGCCCACAAAGCTGCCTGGGCCACTGGAACCGACATTGCAGCTGTCGGACAAAGGGGGTCCGTGATTGCACTGTCTCGCCTGACATGTCCAGACATGCCCTTGCCCACCCAGCATGCGGCTGCAGTGTCGCATGATGCTGATACTGATGCCGAGGCCCTCATGTCGAGCTCGACGTCTGTTGATGACGCTATGGCCTTACCTCTCATGCCAATGGCGACAGGCGCGTTACCAGATGCACAACACGGGGCTGGGGCTGAAAGGGCTGAAATATCAGTTCCCCCCCGAGTGGACATCGCCATTGCTGTGCAGAGTGCCGACAGTCAAGTGGAGCCCATCACACTCGACGATGCAGGGATGAGCGGCGTCGCGATCGATTAACTCTCCTGGAGAACTCAGCTGAAGTTGGCAGTCGCTTTTTGGCTTGCTGTACCATTGTGTGCTCACGGGTTACTAGCAGTACGCATCTTTACCTACTGTGATGGTTCGAGTGGTGCACTGCACTCGGTACGGTGCCACCGGCGTACTCCACGGCACATGCCGCCTCGACATGGGCCAACTCCTGCGGTGGAAGGTGCTACTGTGTCCACTGGCACTGGTGCTCATCATCCTCCTGCGACAGCAGCGGCTGCTACTGCTTCTGCGCATGCTTTGGCGCAAGGCTCCAGTGCTCTGGGTGCAGCAATGAAGGGTCGAGAATGCCAACCTACGACACGTGAGCTGACTTCTCGCGTGCTATTGACAGCTCATGGTACGGGACAGTCGGCTGAAGCTGAGCAAGGTGTGGGTGTAGATAGCGGTTCCGATCATGAAGGCTACGTAGACCTGGATGCTGTGGATTAGGATGGGTTTTTTCTGGTGGCCCTTTTGCTTTTTGGTCGTAGTTCAACTTTGTGGAACCATAACTCATGGTGCGATAATGATTCGCCGGGCTTGAAGCCTGTCTCCGCAACGTATCGACAAGGACGATATGGCGATCGAGCAAGTGAGTGAATGCACCAGTGGTCGCCCCCAAACACAAAAAAAAATGTATAAACCTGAGTTTCGCCAGGACAAGGGACTCTGACTGCTGAAAGTCGGCTTGGCTCTCCTCGAAAACCATAAAAGGTGCTCCTGCCCCGAGCCGGGGCGGACGCTGGGATTCTTGACCACTAATCCGCCATCACTATGACTCCTCTTGCACATCAGTATTACCGTCAGCTTGGTTTGGGCCAGGCACACGCATTACGCTCAAGGTTGTTGCTGTTGCTCTTGCTGCTTTGCCACTATGCCTATCACACCAATGAATGATAGTATTTCTACTAGCATCATTATCTGTGTCAGCTTAGTGATACTCCTCCAAACTAACCGACTAACCTCTCTGCGTTGCATGTAGACGCGGCCGATGCTGTTGCTCCCACTACAAATGATGGTAAGACCAATGCTGGCAACAGGGGTAACACGATGAAAGACTGGTAATAATCTTCATGCCAATGCTATCTCTACATGACCCGTTCTTGTATGTGCTATGCATTTCCGGGATCCAGGCCGACACTCTGTCCGGCACGGAGCTCTCGGACCTCGGAGACCCGTCGTTCCGGGGTGTTGTGGCTTTTGTTGAAGAAATCCATGGCGGCATAGAGTATCGGCAGCTTGGCACGAAGACACTGGCTGAGTTCTTCGGCGCTCTACGCTTGCCTTGTGCGCTACTCACAGGCTTTAGGCTCAGGATCCCGTTGGTTTGGGTGATGGGTTTTCCGCTTTGGGAGCTTGAGTCAGTCGAAACGAAGGTCTGCAAAAAGGTGCGTCTCACAGTCTTCGCTCAAAGCGACATCGACGTCCTTCAGTCAAGGCACCTTGTGGCCTTTGAACACGACGTCAGCCAAACCCTGCTGCAGGAAAACCAACCTGGAGTCGCAAATCCGAGTCAGGCTCTGCAATGGAAAACGAATGCGCTCTGTGACAGAGATTATGATGTGGTGCGGCTTGCGCATGCACGAAGTTGAGGGGCAGGCGTTTCAAACAAGTCCTTTCACGTCAGGGTCAGCACCTCCTTCTCTTTTCAAAGAGATTCTGCGATGCCCAGCCTTGGCTGTGATGGCATCCATGCCAGGTGGAACGACCTCAGACAAAGATGGCTTTCTGAATCCAGCCCTGCAACAGCATTCCATCGCGTCTAGCGCATCTGACTTCTGAGGCATTCACTCGCTGTCGAATGCTTCCTGGCCAGAGTTGCCACGAGATCGCGACCACAAAAGAAGGTGCACTCCACCCGCATCCATGCAACAAATGCCGTACTGTAGGCCTGCCAGTGCACGGATAAAGACCTGAGAGCCCTCCAAGAACTGCAGAATCCTGCATGACTGCAGTGCAAAACCCGCTGCTGGATTGTGGTGTGAACAAAGGCACCGCCAGGCGCACGGAACGCAAGAGATGTCCACGGTCGCTGACGGAAGCTGCCTCAGGGCGCATACCATGCAGCTGCAAATCCGCCGCTTACAATGCCGCAAGCAACTCCCACAATCCCACAATCAGTACATGAGAAGGAAAGTACAGCAGTCGAGACAGCTGGGGAGCTCGACGAGAGCGCCCACTTGGTGTACACCTCGCATCACCCAAGGCAGCCAGGCACTGAAATGCAGAGAGCTGCAGAGCCTCGCGTGCTTGGGGGTACTCATGGACGATCTTCCAGAAGTCTTTCCTGCCAAGAAGCACTTAGCGTTTTGAGGGCGCGGTCTCTTACCCTAAACCCAAGCCCTTTCGGAGTTTCGAGACCTTGAAGCTCGAAACCCTCATCCCCTCCCCTGTATGAGAAGATGAGCGTTAAAAACCATTACGCGGCCAACACCACTGAACGGATGCCTAGTAAATTGCGTTGACACTTCCAAGTCGGACATAAACATTCACATGGGTGCACCCTGCTAGCAGTATAGATGGTCTTGAAACTTGGCTCCTTGAATTTAACAATGTTAAGATTAAAGTTTAGATTAAAAGCCTCGAAAAGCTTCAAGATTGGCTTGGGGTCCGTGCCTGTCCAGGACAGCGATGTTGCAAGGTTTGCCGCCTTCCGGCCTGGCGATGGAAGATGCGAAGCTCTAACCAGCTGGAACGGTTTTGGGAGTATCTTTCCAGGGGGCAAGCTGAAATGATTATGTGGCACAGGCCGCTACACTAACTGTTCCAGATTCAAGCTGGCTCCTATGAACCGATGTTGTGTAGGGAGGCAAAACCCCGACGGCCCGCACCCAGGCCAGCTGAGGCTTCGACAAGAGTGTTTCTGAGCTCTGGATTCCGAGCATTGCGGCAACATTGCAGGTTTCTTTCGCCCGCAATACCTGTTCTCGAAGTGCCACAGGAAGGAACAGATGCTGAAATAAGCAGAAACAAAGCACACAACTTCCGACGGCGTCCGCTTCGGCAAAGCTGCGCCAAGCCCGGCCTCTCCCGTCTCTTTGACACAGGCCTTGCCGCTCTCAATGACTGCTGCTGCCCACAGCTGCCTGACCGTGAGGACGGCAGCGCCAGATCAGCACATACACGGCCAAACTCTGGTCTGCAGTACCTATGACTCTGTCACGAGCCTCTGCTGATTGCGAACTCCAAGTTCCTGCTCCTGCAATTAGCCACAAAGCACTGTCTCGTGAATGTCTAGGAAGTCTTAAGTCTTAACAGCTCCTCCCCAGGCACTAGCTTTCGCAGCGAAGCCGCTTCTCTGAAATGGTACCTGAAGGAATTTGATCCACGGGCACAGGCACTCTGACGTTAAGCCTCCGAGCCCTGCACGCAATCTCTGCAGGACAACGTGACCTGGTCATCCAAGTTGCTCAATGCAAAGGCTGGACGTCGAACGATTCAAGGCAGCGACGCTATGTCCGACAGCATAAAGGCTCGCCAGCATTCACATTCACTTTCTATGCCTGGGCGAAGAACTTCCAGTGATCTACTTCATGCGAGTGATTGCACCCGCATCCAAGGGCTCCACGCTGTACGTCATCAGTTGAACCACGCACGGCCTTTCACCAGTGCTTCGAGCTGGAACTTGATGCGTCTGCTGTAACAGCAGATGCAGCGCCTCCCATATCTTGTCCGAATGAATGACAAGTACCTGCACGCACACGAGTCAATCCGTCTCGCAGTGCTTGGACCTGACTCAGGCCTTGCAGTCCTCCAGGGCTGTCACGGTCGAATGACGGCCCTGACAAGAGCCAATGGTCGGACCGGATGCAGGGAATGTGCTCCGGTAGCACATATTCTGGACGCAAGCTGGCATGTAAGTCACCCCGACAGCATGTCTGAACCCAGTGCTTGGAGGAGCGGAATCTTTGGCTCCCAAAGAGGAAACGAAGATGCTACAATGACAATCACAAGCATGAAAGGAATCGCAATTCCAATGCAGATATCAGCAACACTACAAAAAATCGTGACAGGAGCATTATCCGCAGCTGAAAAAAGTAAACCGACCGTGCAATCTTGACATGGTGAGAATCAACATACTCATCCTTTGTGGTAATAACAATGATGAGCATGAAGCAGGATGTGTAGCTATGGCAGCAGCAACAACAATAACAACAGCAGCCGCAACCACAACCACAACCACAACCAAAAAACCACAATCAAAAAAACACAAAACCACAACCACGAAACCACCAACCACAAAACCAAAAACACAACCACAAAGCCACGACGATAACGAAAACGACGATACCAATGATTCAATGATAGCACGGATAACAATGACAACATTAACAATGACAACCGATTTAATGGAACTGATACGACAATATCAAAATAGTCACCGGCTAGCGCCCCCGAGCCTCCCAGACCTGCAAAGCGCCAAGCTCTCCGAAGATCGCTCCTGGTCTGCAATTTTAGACATCGGTGAAATTAGGTGGCTTTCGTGAGGGCTTCATACAAAAGCGTTTCATCCATTGTCGCCATTGTCGTAGTCATGTAGCTGTTTCAATGTGCTTGTTCCAACGTGTTGATGGTCAGAGTAGGAGTAGATCGCTGCTGCCCAGTGGCAACCGCCTGTCCCGCTGATCAGCATTCCAACTGTCGAAAGAAGTATGCGAAAAAAATTGGCTAAACCACTGGCTTGGTAAAAGTTCCTGACTACTACCTGCCCATGTGCCGTTTATACCTAGTTGGCAAGGGGTGCACAAGTGCTACTGCTTCTATTGCTGTTGATATCCACACCGTGCGTTCGTGTTTCTGCTGTAATCACATTGACAATCCTTCGGACGTTTGCTACATACAAAGCCAGAAATGGTGCAGCTGTGCTAGTATCAGTGGTAGTAGCAGGAATAGCAGTAGTAGTAGTAGAAGTAGTAGTAGTAGTAGTAGGAGCAGCAGCAGCAGCAGCAGCAGCAGCAGCAGCACCAGCAGCACCAGCAGCACCAGCAGGAGCAGCAGTAGCAGCAGCAGCGAAGGAGCAGGAGCAGCAGTGACCTTTTGCGGAACTTGGCCTTCCTCCTCAGTCATACAATGCTCCCCTCTGAAGCCAAGGCCCACACCAGCTAGAAGCTCTGGCATCGTGCCCTTCTCGCCGAAGGGCCTGGCGTTCGTCGGGGCTTTTTGGGGTTCTAACTTTGTGTGCGAGACAAGGCTTGAAGCTCTTGCAAAACGACGAAGACACTCCCGTGTACCGCAGCAAAAGGCCCTCTGGTGTGTTCTGTGTTTCATGGACCCTGCCTGTATCGGGGTGACAACAGGAGCGCAGCTACGGCCACGAGCTGCTTGATTAACTGTGAATAGATTGGCAAACAACACCTTCATACAAACCTGGCTTGCTCGGGTCAGAGGAGTGGTCCATGCACCCCCCCTTTCGGATCTCCTGGTGCCGGGGGCAACTGCCTCTTGCATCTCCACATTTTCTTTCCCAGTTTCCTCGGTTTTGATTTGCAGACAGGCGAGTGGCCTCAGTCCCCACGACGGGGGCTGCTTCGACCCGAAGATCCCGGATTCGAGACTGCTACTGTTGCGGGCCATAGGACCACAAAAAAGAAGCCTCCATTCGCATTTTGCCCTGTCTTGTGCTCTGGGGTGTCTATCTTGGCTCTCCATACTCTCCATGATTCCGGCAAACAGGCAGTCTTGGTGTGGACAGCGTCTATCTTGCTTTTAACCGAAAGCTGTGGACTCAAGGCAGAGGCCATGCCACAAATTCCCAACACAGCCAGGAACACGCATGGATCTGGTTAGAGAGCCTCCCGGAGAGGACCATGGCCATCCTGACCAAAGGGCTTAGGGCTTGGGGCTCGGCTTGCGCTGATTGCGACCGTCCAAGGAGCACAGGTAGACCACAGACGTCAGACGTCGGCTGGCTGCAGCTGCAGCCCGAAGACCCCCGACGGCTCAGGCACTCACCAATTGGTCTTCTGCTTGTCTCCTTCACGATAAAGAAGCTCTCCAAAGCGACATACCCGCTCCTGCTCAGCGGGGCCCAAGAGCCAAGGGAAGGCAAGTGCTGTTAGCGCCTCGCCGTGGTCTGCCAGGTGGATGAGTGCCTTTCAATTCAGGAAGCGCGACGAAAAACGCCGAAGGGCGCTTAGATTCGCGCCTGGTCTGAGAGCTTCCCGAAGAGTCTGGTTTTTTGGAGGAGCTTCGCGTTCTGCCAAGAAAAGCAGAAGTGAGTGTTTGCGAGACCAAGCCTTCCAAGGTGGCCTCGGACATTTTCGGTGCTGCTTTCTGTCGATCTCTCTCCTCAGCCTCCAGAGCCACATGATCAACCAGGGCAAGCCATTCAGCTCCTTGCCGTGCAAAGACCACTGGCCTTGGCCTTGTCGCTTGGCTTGCGTACTTGAACGCCTGTAAGCGCCTGCTGCAGAGAATGCCAAACCAGAAACAACCACAGATGCTTCTAGCGTGCTTCGAGCAACCTTCCTCAAGGAAAACAGGCTTTTCACACAACAACCTCGGCCTCAGATGGTGCCAGGTTCACGATTTCCGGCTGTGGTGTCATTGGTGTAGTTGCCTGGACTTCTTATGAGTTGCTTCTGCGGTCCGTGCAACTAAGGTACAGCTCAGCTCACCCGGAATCCAGTCCGCTGCTCCCCCCCAAAAAAAAAACAAATAAGTGGAGTAGCTACCAGCTGCGCTAACCCATCCCCAAAAGCAGGCATGCACGCACAGAGGCGCGCAGGCTCGTGTATGGACGTACCTTGATACAACAACATTTCCGTGCATTCTGCAGGAGACACAACCTGTTGACAGTTGATTTGTCTTGGAGGGTATCCGGAAATTTTATGCCGAAACTGGCGGATTGGAAGGGATTTCTCCAACAATATGCTTTAGAATGCTCCTGCAAGAGGAAAAAACTCGTTAGGATAGGCGGGTGCCACACATTTGCATGGAGGACGACATAGAGCTGCAAACAAACCTAACTCGGAACTCGAGTCGAGACCCGTGCAGATCGCTTCAGGGATAATCGGCGCTGCTGTGCCACTGAACCTTCGCTGGACACTTTTTACTACTGTTGTGATGTTGCAACAATAAAGCAGATCCAACAACTTCCCACCTCGGTCAGAGCGCACACCACCCTCAGAAATGCGTCAGAAGCTACCGGCTGCCAGTCTCACCTTCCTCGCAAACCTGGAATTTTTACTCTCCAACACTTTGACTTTCAGCGGTCTCAGGACCCTGCCATCTCGCCGGCCTCGCTGTGGGACATCCTAAGTGCCAAGCCATGGCCCAGAGACAATAGAGCTCAGTCCGAGCCGAGGACCTGCGCACAGCCATGCGGGCCTCCAGGTGTAACGAATCTGTTGCAAGCATTGCAAGCGATGGGCAGGTGCATCACTGCCCCTCCTGAGAAATCGTGTCCGCAGCCGAGCCGGAAAAAGATGCTCTCCGCACGCTGACGGAGGCCCTGGCACCGCTTCAACCAACACCGACAAGGTTAAGCTGAGAGGCTTGAAGGTCTTTATTGAAGCTCGAAGAGCAGACAAAAACCTAGCACAAACCCCAGCCCTAGTCCCTTGACAAGAACCGCTCCGCAACGGTCGCCGGCACGTCACCCCGCCTTCGCTTCATGGACTTCCGCTGAATCACTGGGCTGTGTGAACTTGGACTGCCGGACCTGAAAGGGCGCTTCTGACCACCACGTAGAGGCCCCTCACCCTTCTTCAGTGCCGAGCCCATCGTTGTCTTGAGAGTGATTCGGGTCTCAGAGCTGGGCCGAATGCCATGGGAAGAATGGAAAGCCCAGGACTCCAGTCTGCCGTCAAGTACAAGGCCCGGGCTCCAGGTGCTAAGTGACATTCGCCGCTGCCTTGAAATCGCAGTGAAATTCACCCGAAGCTCAAGTTCGCTCGAGAATTGTACAATCATAGCCTGGTATGGCCTCAATGCATTGCACATCTGGGCAGCATGCCCCGACTTGATTTGAAGGTCTGACAGCCTTGGCTGTTCCACGGGCCACTGCTCCACACAAGACAAAAAGAGGGTCAAAAAAGAAACATGAATGTACGATGCTGGGATAGCTGCACCGCAGATGACCGGCGCGCAATGGTCTTTTTTGCCTGTGGAGGGGAAGCCTCGGGACCTTCTTTGGCTGACCTTAGTCTCGGGTCAGTGTGCTGCAGATCTTCAGAAAGGGCCGGAACAAGACACAAGACTACTTTGGGCTCCTGCACTATGATGGCCGAATGCCTGACCAAAGGCTCACATCCAAGGTGTCGACGTCGAAAGCAGCACGAAAAAGCAGGCAATCAACTGCTTCTCAAGGACTTGATATTCGCTGTTGCGGGTCATTCGAGCTGCCTCCGCGAAACCATCTCAGGCCTTTTTGACTTTGGTGGCTTCGGCCTGAAAAATCATGTGCTGACCAATGGCCAGGCGAGAACGGACTGGTTTGCAGCTCTCAGAGCGATGCTCTAGCTGCATCGACTGCCTGGATCAAGACTTCTCACCCTGGTATGCTGAATTCAGTGCACTAGCTGCAATTCTGCAATGCGGGGCAGCAAGTAGACTGCACCGAGATGCCTTCTTTGAACGGAAGATCGCCTCTTGGGGGAAGACGGGCTTTGCACCTTAATGGCTTGAGAAACGAAGACAATCAAGACAAAAACCGCCTTCGCTTTCGGTTCATTTTCAACTTGTGACAAGCATTAGAAGTCGCTGTAATCGCGTGGGTCGATGATTCTCTGTGGATGGTCAGCACTGGGCCCAGGGTAAAATGCCCAACACAACGCCCTGCCTCCGTCACTTCAGTAGTCGCTCGGCAAGGTCGGCAGCGCAGGTGCCGAAAACCGCACGAAACAAGCACTTATTGCGACAACGGGGAGGAAGGCTTTGCACAATTATGGCAGTGTTCTGACGATAGCTTGCATTTACGACTACGGACATCAAGTACTGGTTCTCAGAAGCTAATCGAGCAGCACACCAACCCACTACGATTCTAGGCAATCGTGTGGGCTACGACGTGTTGGTGCATGCTGTTGTCACAAGATTAGTTTTCTGCGACGAGGCATCACGGGATTTGGCCGGTACGTACGATGAACCCTCGCCCGATCTGCATGCACCCCTTGGTTGCCTTGTAGTGCAGATCCTTACAGCTTCGTCTACTGCACAGCCCGTACCCCCGCGATTGGGTAGGGTAGGAGCATGGATGACCAGCGGATGCGCGGCAGTGTAAAAATGGGTTACGGCTCAAAGGCCGGGGGCAGAGACGATTTACTTGCAGTGAACCTGCGACAGAGGCAACATCTTGCAGCCAAAAAGGATCGAGCTCGCCCCTGGACTGCTGTGTAAAGTTCAGGGTTTAATTGGTCAGACCCCTGTTGTGTGCTGAGAAACACTCGAGATCCTGAGGTCTGTGCTTCAAGTGTGTCCGCCTCAAGGGTCGACATGATTCTTCCAGCAGCCGATCACATCATGGCCTTTGCAGGCTCTGCGAGTGAACCTACCCCAGCTCACAATCGAAACCACCAGATGCAAATAGCCATCCCACGGCAACTATGAAGAAATGCAACATGTAATGTAAGTTCAACTTTCTAAATCCGAAACGTATTAGTTTACTATGCGGACCCGAAGCTGGACTTTCGTTTCGAAGACTGCCCAAGTGCAAACTACAGCCTGGCACACCTTCCGGCTCACACATTCACCTGGGTGGTGAAACACCAACTGCGGGCAATCATTAGAATTTGGGCGCGTGCACAGACTTCAGGCTCGCACCTACGGGTGCCCACATCAGCAGCAGGCACACGCATGATTCACAACCCCTGTGCTGAGAATTCCAAAAGCAAAGATCATGTGAAATGCTTAACATGAAGTGTTGCTTGCAGGTAATTGGCACCACACTGAGCCACATGGCCATGCAAGGATCCGTGCATGTCAGAACAAACGCATGTAGAAACGTGATAGTCCGGGCCGTTTGCGACGGAAGCACCCTTTCTCTTGCTTGGCAGCTCTGGCTGTCTCAGTTTAGATTTCCTCACTTTCGCAGGTTAGATCATACCGAATCCTGTTACGACTCCATTATCATATACAACTATATGAACCCAGATCGTGCTGTGACCATTTCAATAAGCAACAGGATGCTTATTTTGTTGTAAATCATATATCACCAAGAACGAGAATTCTCCGGCTTGACTGATAGCACTATGGAAATAAGGCCCACCTCCTGGTCTGAAGCCATCCTTGCAGACTAGTACCTCTAAAGTGTAAAGACGTGGCTCGGTTCGTGGCAAGTTGTCTGTGACGATAAAACTGGCTGGCAAGCCAGCAATGAATTCCATGATCAATTTCTTCACACTTGACAAAGCTATCCTAGCGTGCGGGGTAAGTTTTCGAGCAGCTCGGTTATCCTTCTTCCCACACTCATAGAGCCTGTGGCACTTGCTTGCTTCTCTGACAGTGTCTGTGTGGTGGACTTTATTTCTGTTTCACCACTCACCCCCTTCTCTAACATGGAGTATCTCAGACATGGAATGCATCATCTGAGCTTCTTTCTCTGGTTCGAGCAGGTGACATATGCATCCTCGTTCGACTCGTCAACGTTTTTGTTCTGCTGACAGTTGCTTGCCAAGACGGAAAAATTGTTGATGACGAAGCTGCGCGATTTTGGCATCGGTGGTGGTGGTGGTGGTGGTGGCGGCAACGGCATCGGTCGAGGCACTGAAGCTGTTTCTTGCGGTTGCTGGGGCCAAGGGTCTGAACATCTCGGGGCTCGACGTGTCCACTGCATTTCTTTTTGCACATCTCATGGGTGAGCAAGTGGTTGTGAGCATGCCAGAGGGTTGCAGGGGTCCATCAGGGGAGAAGCTGTTCCTGAAGCTCAACAAGGCCCTCTATGGGCTGCGTTCGGCCGCTCTGCATCGGCATCTTCGGGAAGACGAAGGCTCACAGGGCTTGCCCAACTCGTTCCCGAGGTGACGGACCTGGCGCCTGCTGCACAGCTTAAAGAAAGAGGCTTGATTGCAATTTTAAAGTAGCCTTTATGGTGATCAGCTTTACCGCAGTCACCGTATCGTGGTGGCCTCCTTATAGTCACCTTGCTTTAGTAACCTTACTAAAGTAGTCTTGTTTGGACGTCGAAGCCAATATATGGAGTGCTAAACGCATGGGCCCTGTCTTGTCTTTGCACAGAAAACTCTGCAACCAGATCAGGCCTCAGTCAAAATTTAGCGTCGCGAAGCTCTCGTGGAGAGGACACAGCACTGTACGAAGCGCTGGGCTGATCAAATTATACTTTACACGAAGGCAACTCAGGTGATGCGCAATCTCAAAAGCCAAGCCCCTAAGCTCAGCAGCCACACCACAAGATGCCAATGGCCCAAAAAGGGCTCTAAACAAAAGATGGCGGCTTTTCCTGCGCCTACCTCCGAAGCGAAGCATGCTTCGGCAAGTCCTTGTCCCCAGTCAAGAAGGACTGCAACAATGCTAGCGATCTCTCCGGTTGGGTTGCAGGAACCATGTGCCCAGCTCCGTGCACCGTCACAAAATCGAAGGAGGCTGCATGGCCCGGCTGCGTAGGCACATCGAAGTCGGTGCGAAAGCCAGCAGTCTGGCCCAATACCTTCCATGGCACCCAGTTTCGGCCAGCCAGTGGTGAATAGCCCAAGTTCCACACGAAATGTTGTGTTGCCAAGGTGGGACAGACGGAATCATCATCGCCAGAGTAGATCATGATCTTCAAGGTACCATTCTGGATCAAATCTTCCCAGTATGGCATCATAGGCGCTACATGTTCGGTTCCATTCCAACTAATGTTGTGTGCGCATTCGGTCCATTTCACATCTTCCGCATGGATGGCTTTCCTGACTTCCGGGAGGTTCAAGTACGTGCCTGTTACGCGAGTTGAACAGGGGTAGTAGGCGGGCGGCTCGATATCCTGAGTTTGCAGGGTCCTCGCAGCAGCAAGTCTTGCTCGTGCTGACCCTCATACTTGCATTTCGAGAAATCCAATGCGTACATGTCAAACTGTTTCAAGACGTTGAAGATCTCTGCCGTCGTGTTCGAGCATTTCTCCAGCCACGGCGCGGCCTTGCAACCCGACTCCTCATATTGCGCCCACAAAGGTGCCGGCAACAGGTGGCCCCAGGCCGTTTCGACCGTACCCGCAAAGCTGTATGCCGAACAAGTATATGGGTTGCCCAGGAAGATGCCACGAAAATCAGGCATGTCGTTGTCCAAAAGAAGCTTTGCTAGCATGGGCATGTAATGTCCTCCATATGATTCGGAAGAAATGTAGAAGTCATGCCCAGCGTACTCGGAAAAGCGCTCGAAGAAGTTCAGCACAAAAGCGTGCATGTCTTCGACGGCTTGTCGTCGCCATCGTTAGTTTCCGAGGGACCTCTAG
>CAJNJA010007823.1:185-15872 GCA_905231915.1 Symbiodinium necroappetens
CCTAAAGCCCTAAAGCTCTAAACCCGTAAACCATAAACACCCTCAGCCCTAAAGCCCTGGAGCCCGAGATCCCTCATCCCTAAGCCCTGGAATCTGGAACCCAGAGCAAGAAACCCGAAGACGCTTTACAACCCCTACATCCCGTGAAGCCCTGAACCCTGAAACTCCCTAAGGCCCTAAACTTTAAACTGCCCCCCTTACGAAAGCCTAAGCTCTAAACCCTAAATGCCTTAAAACCTATAACCCTAAGCCCTAAGCATTGAAATCCTAGAACCCCATGTAAACCCTTATGACAGCCTAAACCCCGAAGCCTAAACCGACTGAGGAGCTGTTGGGCTGGCTCCTGTTCTTTGCTGTCCTGGGTCCCTGCATCTTGGCTTTTGGAAGGGTTTTAGCGGGGGTTTTCGGCTTCGGATTGGCGGGGGTTGATAAGGTTGTAAAGGGCTTCATAGGGTTCTCCAGGATGTTGGTGGTCGTTTGTTTTTGTTGTTTGGGTTTCGGTTCAGGGTGTGGGAGTAATGCTTCTGGTTGGAGTGCAGTGCTTTGTGCTTTAAGCCTAAGCTTTCATCCGTATATCCATACTGTAGATTACCCTGTTCAGGAGCTTTTCGGGGGGAAGGGAAGGCTGCTCATTCCGTGTGCCCTTCTCAGCTTCTGCAGGCTATCCGTACTTTCCCAGAATACTAATTCCTAGTTTGGAAACCCGACATTCTACTACCCTGAGGATCCAAGTACCCAGATACTAAGCTTTTAGGTCCCGAATTCTACACTCTGAATGGCTTTTGGTGTCTAAAAGCCGTACTATGTGGGTACCTGGACCTTCTTCTGGGCTAGATAGGTACTTCGGAGAGGAGCCTTTTGGGGAAGGAGCTGCCTAAACCCTAAACCGGGCCCTAAACCCTAAACCCTAAACCCCAAACCCTAAATCCTAAACCGGGACCAGGATTGCAGAGCTCTGATTTTGCACCTCTCGAGAGACTCGTAGGTTAACTCGCAGTTTCGACTCCCAGACTCCTCTCCCAAAGGGCCCAAAGTACCCATGTAGGGTAGCTTTCTAAACTAGGGACGTAAGGGTGGGTCCTCTTTGTAAGGGTGCCGTACTATATTTGGGACTTAAAAAGGGGCCCTAATTTATAGAACTACCCATATAGTAGAATGTAGGGTTTCTATATTCGGAATCCTTATTGGGATTTGGGAAAGTATCCCCCATAACAGTATCTAGGACCCTTTTGGTATACTGGGTTTTGGAGTACCTTATCTGTGAGTACTTTGTTTTGAGACCTGTTCCTCAAAGGAGCTCTTATTAATATCACATTCAAGTCCAGTATTTTTCCCCTGGGTTACTTCTTTAAGGTGCAGTAGAGCCCCGGTCCTAAGCTTTTGGTTCGATTCAGGGTTTAGGGATTCAGGGGCTAGGGATTCAGGGTTTAGGGTTTAGGGATTCCGGGATTCAGGGTTTAGGGTATAGGGATTCCGGGATTCAGGGTTTAGGGCTTTAGGGATTCCGGGATTCAGGGTTTAGGGCTTTAGGGCTTAGGGTTCAAGGTTCAGGGTTTCACCCTCACACCATCCTCACCGCAGGGCAAGGTTCTGGGGGATCCTTGTTTTGTTGATGATAGAAATCCTTAGCATTACCTAACGGGCCCCTAAGCCATGAGAATTCAGGTTTATTCCCTAAACTCTGGAAATTATGGTTTATTCCCGAAGCTATGGGAATTAAGGTCTATATATATTCCTTAAACTATGGGAATTATGGGTTTATTTCTTTTCTTATGGGTAACTATATATATATACATATATATATATATCAACAACCGAAGAAATCTTGAGACCCGGACCAGTGTGAGAGAGCTTTGCAAAGGCGTTGCTGGGGCCATGGCCCTGGGCTTCACGCTGTACCGCTCCAGGGCCTCCATTTATGGGGCAGTTCCCTTAATTTTGGGGGTCCCTTTTTGAGGGTTCCTTAAAAGGATCCAGAAAAGACAGTTCTATACGATTTCGATCAGGGTACTTTCAGGGCCCTTTCTGGGCAGCTCTTTAAATGAGGGTCCCTTTGAAGGCCCTTTTTTCTGAGGCTGTGGTAGCATATGGGACCCCAAAAAGGGGATCCTGAGTCGACCCATATGAAGATAGGATTCAAAAAGCAAAAGCCCCATGACCTGTAGCCGCACACCCGCAACTAAGCCCTAAACGCCTAAGACCTTAAACCCCCATAAAATTGCTAGGGAGTTTAGGGCTTTAGGGGTTTAGGTTTTATAAGCCCTAAAAATCTAAACCCCTAAAGCCCTAAACTCCCTCAGCCTTTACCTTAGCACCACGGAAGCTAGGCGCAGACGGAACCGGGATCCTGAAAGCCTTACGTAATTCCTAAACATTTAGGGTTTAGGGGTTTAGGGCTTTAGGGGTTTAGGGCTTTAGAGAGTTAGGGGTTTAGGGGTTTAAGATTTAGGGGTTTAGGGTTTAGGGGTTTAGGGTTTAGGGGTTCTTTAATATACCAACCCTGCTTGCTTTCTTCGGGCACGCACCTGTGGCGCTGACAATCATGAAGCATGACTTGTAAGCACAAGGGCTAGCACACAGAAGCCTGTGGAGATATTGATGCAGGATTGTAGGGTTTTTGATTTCAGACTTATTGGTTGAGGACTGTGCTGTTTTGGTTTTGGGTTGGGGGCCACAGCAGGGCAAACTGAACCCAAGATATGTTCGAGCTGCTGGGGGCTGGTGCGGGTGCGCAAGGTTGGAAGGCATTGTGGGCATATGGCTTTAGGGTTTAGGGTTGAGGACGCTACAATTCCTCAACCTTCGACTTTGCAGCAATCAATCAGGTTGCTAAACCTCGTCCCAAAGGCTACTACATGCCAAAGATGCTGTTCGGCATCTTCTTGTGCCACCACAAAGGGGGAGCAGGCTGTGCCCAGACTACGATCCTCAGCACGCTGCAAGGGGTTTAGGGTTTCGGATTTCGGGTTTACCTGGACCCCAAAGAACCTACCTCTTTAAGGACATTTATAAGCAGAAATCATAATACGAAACCCTAAAAAGGAGGGCTTTACAGGGTTAAAGAAAGGTTCAGTCTCACAGTTCGTACAAAGCTGCTGGGGCAAATCGAAAGGAATGCGAACTGGGGCGACGCTTGGAGTCTAGACTGCGCGGCAGGTTAGATACTTAGATTGCCAAAGAAAGAGCTTTAAACGTTTTGGCCCTAAATGTTTGGTCCACCCACGAAAGTTGGAGCTATTCTGCGCCCGGTTCTTGAATACGAGGATATGTTGAGCAAATTTTATCTTCCAGGTACCCGGTTCCGACATCAGCAGAAACAAAAGTCAATGCCACGGCCAGCAAGTCGTATAGAAGCCTAAATAATCACTGACACTATTCTTTAGGGTTCCTCACTATGCTTATGCTTTATGGCACCCCCAACACCCTTTTGTCATTGTTAGGGCGTCTACCTTAACGGTATGCATGACAATTCAATCCCCTTAGCCTGCTGAATCCTTTGACGAAACATTGCCTAGACTTTTGGCAATTGGGCGTTGTTAAGCGGTCCAAATACTTAGAACAGGCTTTTGGGATACCTTCTACTAGATGCTTACAAAGGGCCACTGGGAACACTTTTCATGTTTACTCCGATCCCTATAGAAGCCTCTCGAAGGTGTGTGGTTGCCAACTATGGGTGCCTCAAGTACCCAAATTCTGCGTTTTTCGTTGCCAAACACCAGTCAGACATAGTATATCCTCTACTTGGAGGATCGTGGGACTTAGTAAGTAGGGTTATACATACCCTACATGAAGTTACATGTAACTATAAATATAGTTTCCTTGTTTCTAACGCGAGTTACTAAGTCCCATGACCCTGAAAGTAAGAAGCCTGTAACCATGAACCAGCACAGCCTTGACATCGAAATACCTCGGATCGACGAAGATGCTCGGGACAGAGTGTCCTGACGTTTGGGTCTTCGGTTTACGGCGTTTGGCTTGTGTTTGGGGTTTACTTGGAGAGTCCGGGGACTTAGTAAGTAGTTCTTTTTATGACTTATGAGTATCATAACCCCAATTAGGATGCCTTTTACTTACTACCTACTTACTTGGCCCCCCGACCCTCCAAGTACTTTAAAAGTCGTTGCTTTTGGTACTGAGGGGCCGAGGTCGCGACCTTTAATCTTTTTGGGGCTCAAAAAAACCTACGGTACTTTTGAAAGGTCCACCTTTTTTGGGGCTAGGGTTTAGGGTTTAGGGTTTAGGGCAGTTTAGGGTACTCAGCCCCTAACGGTATGCTACTTTTCCAAAGAGTTACAGGGGCATCTTCCTTGTCTAGCGATCTTCCAAGGAGTGGGATCCTTTTCGTGTACCATGAGCCACCAAAACCGGCTAGCTTGTAAGGTCCGCAGAACTTCTAGGTGAGCGTTAAGAACCTTAACCTGCAAAAAAAAGCTTATGTTAGCTTATAAGGTAACCCCTTAATCCTAATCTATATAAGCCCTAAACCCTAATCCCCAAACCTTCACGCAAGATCTTTAGAAAATGTAGGTTATGGTACGTCAAAGTATCCCCTCAACACTTATATAGACCCTAGGCCCTAAGCCCCGAACCTTCGGGCAAGACGTTAGAATCTCAACCCCAGCCGTTTCGCAGTACCTCAATGTTCAGGATTAGGGATTTAGGGTATTAAGGGAATTAAGGGTTTGAGAGTTTCAAGATGTTCAACGGGTTGTCAGTGGCTCACAAGATTGAATATTTGGAAGAAATTACATTGCATATAGAAACCAAATTAAGGAACCCTGAAAAGATAGGTTTATCCGGCTACATCTAGGGTTCACCTGCTGTGTTGATTGCATCGGTGGCTTTGCTCGGATGGCTCGAGGGCGGAGCCCCTGTACAGGCGTCAATTCACGACGAACCTCTGCTTTGGAAGTCCTAATTTAGAAAGTTGTGTACTACATTATATTGAAAAATAAAAAATATATATATGTGTGTATATTTATATTTATATTTATACACACACACATACATGCATACATACATACATACATGCATACATGCATACATACATACATACATACATACATACATACATATACACACACACATACATACACACATACATACACACATACATGCATGCATGTATATATCATACATGCATGTTTATTGTTAGTGTGTGTGTGTGTACATAGCTATAGTATAGATGTGCCGAAGCTAGCAGTGTATATACTTAGTTCTCTCTGAGCCTCCGAGCCGAATCCACAAACACAGAGGGCTTTCTTTGGGGAGGGAGGATGGGACACTTTTTGTATCATTTATTCAATTGAGTTGCATTATCAAGGACTATAGTGGATACTGCTGCTGTTATATCTTATACATATATATGTATATGTATATATACGTATACATACATACATACATACATACATACATACATACATACATACATACATACATACATAGACCTCTATTCCTGCCTTAAGTAGGTTTTGCAGCTTTGTGGGGTGAAGCGCAACATAGCTTCAACCGTAACGAAGCTGACAAATGCAAGTCCTTCTTAAAGACGCTAGGATTGAGTAGAGCGGGTTGTGGCAGCCATGGGCATTGAGGACAGATGGAGCATGCAGAGGGAAATGCGTGCCCAGATGAGCCCCATCCGCTATCTGAAGCAGTCGATGTAAACCAGACTCGGCGATGGCGGCGGGCGGACCAAGCACTGCGCACTGCATGCCAAAATTGCGATATTCAGGCCTTGCGCGTGGCGCTAAGCCGTAGTGCCGGGCTGAACCCTGACAAGTCTGGAAAGACGGCGCTTCACTACGCTGCACGTGCGGGTTTCCGTGTCGGGGTGGATGAACTTCTGAAGTGCGGCTTCGATGCAAACATTGGCGATAGCCATGGCGGACGACCAGTGGACGATGCAGAGCTTGGCGCTGTCATGGCTTCGACAGAAAAGTTGCGACAAGCATGCTTGGAGTGCCGAGATTCCCTGGTGCGCTACAACGGCCGCCGATGCGACCTGCAGGCACGCGACGATGCTGATTCATTTCTTCATCGTCGGCAGTCTCTGGAAGAGCGAGTGCGGACTCGAGATGGCCCCAATGCTCATGTTCCTTGGCGAGATGATCTTGGTGAGCACCATGCCATGCCCTACCCTCCAAGTAGCAGCACTCGAGCAACCAGCACGTCCGACACTACGGCTCCAACAACTCCGTTGGGCTCCATGCCAAAAGAGAGCACGGGGTGCTGGACCTACTACGGAGACATCCGGGAAGCCTATAAGAACCAGGAGTTTCCCACTGACGATGAGTACGCAGCTCAACCGATTGAGCCGCTAGATCCAAAGCATGAGATCGTATTCCTATAGGTACCATACGACAAATTGACAAAGGTGCGCACGGTGTCGCAAAAGATCTTCGAGTGCACCTTGTAATCCCTTTAGCCCTCAGGGCCCTAAACCTCGAAACTCTGAACCCCACAGACATGTTTCGGCAGGCAGCCTTTGCCGATTGATCAAGCTGCTTGTGTCCCGGCCTCTTGGATGGAATTTCGAGTTTGGGGTTGAAGGCTTAGGGTTGACGTTGTTCTGCGGCATCGAAGGCCTTAGCTAAAGCTGCTTAAGCTGCCCTCGTGTAAAGCACCACGGAACCGGCGCTGGTTGGTATAGACATCATCGTGCCATTTTGTTGGAAAGGTTTCGGCTTAGGAGGCTGTAGGTATATAAAAAGACTCTGGACGAGTACTCCAAACTATCGGGGACCCCCTTCCAGCAACTCCCAGGCACAGTTCCACCAACGTCTTTCTGGATTCGGATCAGCTGGAGGCCCGATCCCCAGATTCGGCTGTGGTCTTCGCGAGTGTTGTCGAACAAAAGCAACCCCCTTCAACCTAGAAGCCCTAAGGCCCTAAACCCTATAAACCCTAAAGCCGCTTAAACCCTAAACTTCACCGTCCCTATAAACCAGAAACCCTCTTAAACCCAATCGCCGACGCTAAGCGTAACGAGGCCAGGAGTTGTCGAAAAATCCCCAAACGAAGCAGTAGTTCCATCCACGCGCATCGCCATGCTATGCTTGGCCTACCCTACCTGTATTCTCCATTGTAGCGACCTTTGTTGGGTTAACCAATAGCATAAACAGGATCTTTTACGGTAAGCCCCAAGAAAGGGGCAACAACGGAGACTATTGGGTTTCGGTGGGCGTGACCGGTTTGGGAACGCGGGTAGCAAACCTTGGATCTGGAATTGAGCTTAGGTTGTAGGGGTTGGGGTTTAGGGGGGCTTAGACGAAAGGTTGAGGGTTCAGGTTTCGCGGGTTTCGGGCTGAGTGTGTTTACAGGTTGTCGGGTTTGAGAGTTTAAGCCCCAAGCCCTTTTCCAGCGGAAAGCGATTCCAGCTTTCAGACAAGGGGTCTATAAATACCGGGCTTGGGTTATCATTGTCCATGGTTTTGGGGTGTTTTGGTATTGCGACGGTGCATGTTATATCCCTCAACTGCAGCTGACAGCGGCATTCATCTGGTGCGCTGCCAGTCTTGTCGTAATCACTATCATGCAGATTGATGCGTAAATCGTTCTGGACTTCATCCACAGTCTCACAACTTTCCAAATCTGTCCAGGCTATAGCCAAACTGTGTAGGTTTACACTCTCAGTGACTCAGCTCTCGATGTTTTCGCGGTTGGGGGTTAGCCGTTAGCCGCGAGCTGCATGGCGAGATTTCGGAATCGGACTAGTACAGTATACGGTTTGCACGTTAGTGGACGACGCAGATTCTGAAACTTGCATCTCAAGCACTGCCTCTTCAAGCCTAAACTCTGAACCCTGATATCCGTGCCGGCTTGTCGATCATGGTGCCCTGTCTGGCGTGTCTAGCTGAGCGCTGGATAGGTTTTAGGGGGGATTATGGGCACTTCTTCGGGGCTTTAAGAAAAAGTGTATGCAGTTTAAGGTTTAGGGGTTTAGGGGTTAGGGTTTGGGGTCGGTTTAGGGACCACCTTAATAACATCAAACTCCCCTCACTGCAGGACTTGGATTTGATCTTCAACACGATCCGTGCCACGACGCGGCTCGGCCCTGCCACTGTTCGGGTCAGGCACTGGGGGCGAGAGGGTGGGTTTGGAGTGATTGGATTTGGGGTTAGGAGTGTGCGTTGGGCATTAAGTTCTAAACCCCAAACCGTACGGAAAACCTTTTTTGAGGCCATCGCTGTCTTGGCAATCTAGACCCACGGTCGGTTGTCATAGAGGCCTTACTAGAGCGTCATATAACCCTTATCGTTACATAGAGAGCTCTTATCGTTATGTAGAAGGCTTCTAGTTCTTATAGCAACATAGATAGATCGGGTGGTGTTAATTTTCTGACCTGAAGTTGTGTGGTGGTACATGTAACCCTACACCCTAAGTTGCAAGCTATATGAGCTGGCTGCTTTGAACTTGGAAGAAGTTGCCGAGAGCGCATCATGGCATTCCAAAGCCGAGAGTTCAGAAGAAAGTTTTCCCCTTAAAGCTCTAAACCCCGAACCTTAAACCTCTGAACCCTAAACCCTTGTATCTTCAGTGTATAGGAAGCTCTGCCGCAGACTTCGACCCCAAATGTGGCTAGGTTCTCTTCCTAGTCCACCCCTGCTTAGAGAGCTTGAGCCCCGAAGCTTTTCAAAATCCAGCAAATCCACAACCGTGTGACTTCAACCGGACCCTTCGACAATAGTCGCAAAGCTTTAGCCCATAGCCAAGAAGGTTGCGCTTACTCGCTGAACTCGCGAGTGTCAAACAGACTAGTTCAAGCTCACATGCAAAATTTGCTCACAGCATACTGGCCCCCTAAACCCTAAACCCTACACCCTAAACCCTAAACCCTGAACCCTAAACCCTAAACACTAAGTAATACTGGCAGCGGCTTATGAACTCCAAGGCTCGCATGAGCACAACCAACTGCTTCAAACCGCCCCCCCCCCCCACCCTTCTCTGTCAGCGCCGGACTCAAGGAAGAGCGTCGTGGTGGTGCTGACGCCAGAACTACTGAAGCGCATGTGGCGAGCCGAGATTCCTGAAAGTTATAATACAGGGGGCTTAATAATTTGAATCTGGTTTTTGGGGTACATCTGGGGACAAGCATGGTACTCCTAGGTGAAACTCGGGACTCGGGGTCCGGGGTGGGGGGAGACGAGACCCCACGCCTGTGAATCTTAAGCCTCTAATCCCCCACACGCCTAACCGTTCAACCCCTAAACACCCCGACAGAGATCAACAAGCCGACAAGCCCTAAGTCCCAAAACAGCTGGTTTGTAAGCCCAGTTGAATGTTGAGAAGGCTTGATGTCTTGAGGGCTGCGGGTGACGGCTTGAGGGCTTAGGGTAGGGTTAAACCTAAAACCTTAACCCTAAACCCGAAACCCTAAACCCTAAACCTTAAAACTCTAAGCCCTAAACTCTAAACCCGAAGACAGGTAACTACTGTAGGATTTTCAGATTTCAGAATGAGGATCCCAAAGGGTCCTACGGCTGATGATATAAATCCTGCATTACCCCCCCCAATAAAGAATATACCATAATTCCCATAGTTTAGGGTACCTATTTCGTAGAAAGTAGGGTTTCATAAATAGTCCTTAGGGGGATCGATGGTGTGCGCTGCAGGGTCTGGGGGTTTAGGGTCAGCTTTCCGGTGCGCTCTAGATGGGAGCTTCTCTAAATTACGGTCCCTTTTAGGGTCGTTGTTATGAGGGCGCCGTACTGAACTGGGGAACTCAAAGGGGACCCTTGCTTAGAGAACTACTCAGATCAAGAACAGGTGAGGAGGCATGAACAACTGAGTTTGACTCCACCTCAGATATGAAGGCTTAACCCTAAAGCCTAAACCCTAAACCCGTCATGCGGCAACCATTCCATTCCACTTCCAGGGTTCGTGTTCTGGCCTCGGATTGAGCGAGGGTTTCGAGATAAGTCTGTTAATTATTAAGGAATTAGTGTACATACCGGTTTAGGGGTTTACGGTTTAAGGTTTAGGGTTCAGGCTTTGGGGTTTAAGGTTTAGGGTTTAGGGTTTAGGTTTGTGCCCCATTGTCGATTCTGTGACAGGTGGTGTGCAGGGGAGATTGTGACTGCTTTCAAGAACAACATTGCCACGGCGCCTTGGCTCTTGAGCGCTGTTTGCCGTCTTTGAGTTCTGGTTTCGTGCTTAGCTGCACCATTGTTTCTTTCCTTCGCCTGGGCCTAGTCTCTCGGGATTCAAGCATCGCAGGCTGTCGTGGTATTGTGTTCAGGGTTGTTTCCATACCATGGGGTCAGGCTGCTTGTATCGCCGCAAGTAGCTGTAATGTGTGCACGAAGAGGAAGACACAGTTCGCCTCGTCAGGTACCATTGGTATGCGACGGCTATTCCCAACTGACAGACGACGATATCGAAGAAATTCCGTCCGTATGGACATCTCAGCAGAAGCAGTCGCTTTGCTGACGATTTAAAGTCTTCAACGACACCCAGAGATGTCAGGCTTTTATAGGATATGCGAGGATGGGCTTGTTAAGCTGTTATTGAGAGGCTGAGGCACAACAGTTGGGTTCAGTTGGGCATGCATGCGACATGTGACATTTTCTGAGCCCAATAAACCTTTCACTCTGAAACTTAAGCCCGAATCTCCAACCCTAAACCCTAATCCCGAATCTCTAAGCCCCCCAGCCAAAACCAAGCCTTACGACTCGGATGGGACTTTCGCCGGTGAGCCAAAAGGTTGACTTAGCTTGAAAGTCTTCGGGTGAAACCCCTGTCATGGCAGCCTCGTCGAGTGCGTACTTGGCGTCAAACAGGCGTCCGTAATTTTGGAAAAGGGCCTTTGTGCCAAGGAATAACTATGATAGTCAATGTGCATGTGTAAAAAAATAGAACTAAATATAAGTATAGAAACGCGCGTGTGTGTGTATATATATATAACTATATGTGTACTCATATGCACATATGTATATATGCAAACACTATATGGGTCGCGGTAATATCTAGCATATTGTGTCTGTGCCAAGGAGTCCATTACAAACTCGTCAAGCTCCAGTGTTACATACGGTGGATGATATACATCCTGCATTACCTTAAGGACCCTAAGCTGTGGGAGCTAAGGTATATTCCTTATCATGGGTCATGCAGGAATTATATAAGCCTAAACCCTAAACCCCAAACCTTAAACCCCTAAACCCTAAACCTATAAACCCCGAAACCCTAAACCTATAAACCCCTAAACCCTAAACCTATAAACCCTAAACCCCTTTTAAACCGTATCTCCATAACCCTAAACCCTAATGCGGCTAACTTCCAAGGGGCCGACTGAGGCCCAAGATACAGGGCCTTAGAGGTAATATACGGGCCTTATACTTACCTGCACCATTTTGGGGGGTTCCTTGTTTTAATTAGAGTATAACATACCCCTAAAGCCTATTCTAATTATTACGGTCCCTACATTATTCCGGCCAGGGCATCCCAGTGTTAAAGGTCTTGGCCTACAGCGGGTGAGTTTAGGGTGTAGGGATCAGCAAGTCAACAAACTTGCCCTCACCGAAATCCTAAACCCTAAGCCCTAAGCCCTACGCCCATTATACATGACTCCACTTTCTCTGAAGAATCTCAGGCTTGTCTGCAACCTGGCCAGTGCAACACCCCGTAATTAACGGTTATACAAAGGTTTTGGGTTTCTGTGAAGAGTTCAGCTACGGGTTTTCAGGGTGCCTTTGAGTGTTCTTGTAAGGAATGTAACTTCAGTCATAGGGCCTGGATGTTATGGTTTACGGCATATTCCTTGAGGGGTTTTGAGTTCTCTGTGAAGACTTCGTAACACCTTAGCTTGCACTTTAGCTAGGTTTAGGACTTCAGGACGACGTATGGGTGCCAACATAAACTATGACCACTGAACGTGCAAACTACGTGTAATGCCACGAGACTGTAGCTGAGGGTGGGTGCGGTTCGGTACCAGGATCTACGATTGGCCTAGGAGCCTTGACCATGTGGTTTAGGGTCTGCTGCACTGCTGCATCGTCAACTTGAACAGAGGATTCTGGCCAACTACGGCATCCGGATGGAGCATGTCAAAGAGGCCTACATATGGCTACGCCGCTCGGCGTAGAAGAGGGATGTACGAGAGTGGTCGACTTACACAGACAGGGTTCAGGAGTAAGAGTACAGTTGGAGTGAGCGATGAAATCTCTAGAACCGCAGAGTTTGTGCTCCAGGCATTGGCGACGGAAGCCCTCTAAATCCAAATGGCCCCAAGGGAATACAACCCAAAGACTGACATCTAGGGGATGATAGAGGAACCTGGATCAGAACTTACACCAGTTATTCCTCATGGATCCCGAATGAATATATATATATATATGTATGTATATATATATATGTACACATGCATAGATATAGATATAGATATAGATATACATGTAAATCATATACATTAACTTTACAAATACGAATACAACTAATAATAGCAAAAAAGCAATAATAACAATAAGAATAACAAACATATTGATAATAATAGCAGTAGTAGTAGTAGTAGTAATAATACTAATAATAATAGTAGTAGTAATCATAATGATATTAACAAAAAATACTATTGATAATCGCAATAATAGTAATAATAACAATAATAATAATAGAAATAACCATAGTAATAACAAAAATCATAATAACAATAATAGTGATACTACTACTTGTAATAATAATCATCTTCACCATAATAACCATAATCATCATCATCGTAGTAATGATAATACCACACACACATGTGTATATATATATATACACACACATGTTTTTATATATATATATATAACAAAAGCACTCGCTTTATAATAATAACGCCTCGAGCAAGGACCTTACATCAGACGAGGGAGCCCTAAACCCTAAACCTTAAACTCAGGTGATAAACCCTAAACCCTAAACCCTAACCCCTAAACCCTAAACCCTAAAACCCTAAAACCCTAAACCCTAAAACCCTAAACCCTAAACCCTAAGCCCTGAAACCTTAAACCTTAAACTCAGGTGATACTCTCCTCTCACTGACCATGCATCGTTTCGGACGGCCCGAGCAAAAGGAGGAGGTCCACGAGCAGCAAAGTTTAGGGTGTCGGGCTCAAGGTTTAGGGTTTATGGACTACCGGGTGTGAGGTTTAGGGCTTAGGGGTTAGGGTTTAGGGGTTTAGGGTTTAGGGGTGAGGGCTTATGGACTTCCGTTTGTTAGTAAAACTCAAGGGACAGAGTACGGTTCTTGGTAGTGGACATCGTGTTCAGGGTCGGTTTCAAGGTGTCCTGAACCACAAGCCTATGAACCCTAAACGGTATACTCATCTCTTTGGCATCTGTGGAGTCTTGAAGCAGCTGTTATGGCTGTTGTAGTAGCAGTGCCAGGAGCAGCTGTTGCCTTTGCAGTCATAGGCTTTATCAAGGAAGAAAAACAGGCAGAGGAGGTGGAGGGTCACAGGAGAACCAAGAACCGCTTTGGAGCGAGATAGCGGCTTCAAAGGCATTCGACTGCTGTCTCAATTCGGAAGGGTGTAGGGGTAGATCTTGGCTGTACAAAACAACCTGAGGGTTCGCGTTTGACAACTCAGGTTGAGGATGTTCAATGTTCGGGGTTTGTATGTTGATCGTTGACATACAGTACAATTTTTGTATGGCCAGCAGTCTGCGCCGCGCCTGCGCTCCAGGTGGTCGTGACGATGCTTCAGCGTTGCAAGGTGCGACGATGTCTTATTGCAAGGGCCGTGGGCGCAGGGGCTCAAGGGCCCGCCTATGCTGCCTACGGTTTCGGGTTTAGGATTTGCGGTTATTGGAGTGGCTCAGAGCTTGCCGGTTTGAGGTTGGATTAGGTTTGTCCAACATTTCATCGTGTCGAGTCACGCTAAATCCACCCGCTAAATCCTTGTATCCCTGTAAATCCCAAGAAGGACGCGTAAAGTCCTAGAAAACCATGATTCGCACAAGATTCTCATTAGGGCTACATCTGCAATGGTTAACTTCAAACTATGTAGGTAGCTGGAGCCATGATTCCCCCTCAATTCTAAACCCTGAACCCTAAACCTATAAGCCCTAGCTTTAAAGGCCTCATGATCGTGCTTGCAGGTCCCATTGAAAGCGATCCGATACGCCGACGGCGTCTGGGCACCGACCCACCTGCAACTGGGCTCGTTTTTGGTGGGTTTGGGGCTTCGGGGTGATTGGCTGCAGTTTAGGTTCCTGTAAGGGTTCCCTTGGCCGTGCTTTTTAGGGGTTCTATACGGGTACTTTAGGGGTTCAGCGTTTTGGAGTTTATTTTGCTCCCTACCTCACCTAAGGCAAAGGCCAAGGATTTTGATCACCGGTGCGGTCACCGATGCAGAGGCGCTGGACGACGCCCGGTGAAGCAAGAGAGAGGGGTATTGACAGTTTTAGGGTTTAGGAGGGCACTGAACCGGTGTTTAGCATGCTGCTCTCCACTGTGCCCGAGACGCTGGCCAAACCCCACACCAGAAGGCCCCGGCACCCCCCTTGGACCCCAGACCCTAAATCCCTAAACCCCTAAACCCTAAACCCTGTAATCAGCCCCTCCCCCCTTCTCAAAAGCCATGTCCGATGCGGATCCTACCTGAACAGCGAGTCTCGAGTCGCCAACGCTGAAGCCCACACACCCATTGTTTAGGGTTTAGGGTTTAGGGAGTTTAGGGTTTGGGGGTTTAGGGTTTAGGGGTTTAGGGGTTTATGGGTTTAGGGGTTTAGGGTTTAGAGAGAGAGAGCGAGAGAGAGAGAGAGAGAGTCAGAACGCTTGTGAGATAAAGGTGTGTGCATGTCCAGCTACAGAGCAACCTCAAAGAGCTGAAAGTATTTCGAGTCAGGTGTTTGAAAAGGGCCTTGCTTCAGGCCACCAAACCGCAACCCTGAACCTTAAGCCCTGGAGCCCTGTAGTGGTAAGCCAAGCCCTGAATTGCCACATAAGGCCTGCGAAGTCTTTCAGATCCTTGCCCGCGGTCAGCTGCGCGTGGACACTGCAGCAGCTTGGGCGCGTGCTTGCGGATGTCAGTATATATTGAAGGCTCTCCTTACCCGGACCCCTGGAAGGATCATATAGCCGGACCCTACACTACTAAAAGGGTACTGTATATGAGCCTCCTGCAGAGATCAACTTGTTGGATACGCCTGGTGTCTGGTGAGGCTATCTAACTTAGTAGCTGAATTAAATAATTACTACACATAATAGTAATTCCTAATATAGAAACCCTACATTCTACTATATAGGTACTTAAGACCCTTTGGGATTGTAGGCCTTAGACAGGCAGTCGGTGTGGGCCTAAACCCTAAACCCTAAACTTATCAGTGCAGTCTTTGCCCCCCTGCGTAGCAAGGTGGTGCGCACTGCAGGAGACATCGCCAGACTCAAGCCTCGCGGCATGATTTTGGTTTAGGACGTTAGGGTTTTAGGGTTTAGGGTTTAGGGTTTTGGGGTTTTGGGGTTTAGGGTTTTAGGGCTTTAGGGTTTTGGGTTTTGGGTTCTGGGCAGTTTTGGGGTTTAGGGTTTTAGGGTTTTGGGCAGTTTTGGAGTTTAGGGTTTTGGGGTTTAGGGTTTTAGGGTGTTGGGCAGTTTTGGAGTTAAGGGTTTTGGGGTTTAGGGCTTTAGGGTTTTAGGGTTTTGGGGTTTGGGGTTTTAGGGTTTAGGGCTTTAGTGTTTAGGGTTTAGGGGTTTTAGGGCTTTAGGGTTTTGGGCAG
>CAJNJA010007824.1:3291-15872 GCA_905231915.1 Symbiodinium necroappetens
CTAAACCCTCAACCGTTTAGGGTTTAGGTTTGAGGGTTCAGGGATTAGGGTTTAGTGTTTAGGGTTTAGGGTTTAGGGATTAAGGAAACCCTAAACCCAAAACCCCTAAACCCCGAAACCTCTAAACCCCTAAACCCCTAAACCCCGAAACCTCTAAACCCCTAAACCCCTAAACCCCGAAACCTCTAAACCCCAAAACCCCTTAAACCCTAAACCCCTAAACCCCAAAACCCCAAAACCCTTAAACCGTGGGTGCAGGTCGTGACCATCTCATCCTTCGCCACGGAGGAAGGGCCGGCTCGAGAGCAGGGGCCCTAGAGACGCTGGGGGTCGTGGGGTCCTTTAAAGGGGTCGATAAGGGTTCCGTTAAAGGGATCCTTTAAGGGATCCTTAAAGGGATTAGGGTTTTAGGTGTTTTGGGGTTTTGGGGGTTTTGGGTTTTGGGTTTTGGGTTTAGGGTTCCTTAAATGGTTTCCTTAAAGGGATCCTTAAAAGGGATCCTGAAAGGGATCTATAGGGGTTTAGGGTTTAGAGGTTTAGGGGTTTATGGGTTAAGGGTTCCTTTAAAGGGTGCTATAAGGGTTCCCATAAAAGGGATCTATAGGGGTTTAGGGGTTTAGGGTTCCTTAAAGGGTTTCTTTAAAGGGATCCTTAAAGGGATCTATACGGGTTCTAGAAGGTTGGTGTCGTGGTTAGAGGTTTAGCTTGCTAATGGTGTTCCAGAAGCACGTGGACAAGTGACCGGTATCAGAAACCCCAAATTGGTAGACTTCCTGCTGCACAAGCACTCCAAAACAAGGGGCCTAACTTAGGTCTTAATCCCGCTGACTGTGTCCACAGGTTCTCCAAATTAACACAGAAAGCTGCTTCTAGCCTACAATCTTTTGCAGGAGCATTTGCACTTAGATGCAGCGCCGTGTCTGGCCTCTTCAGCTGCATGGCGCTGCAACTCCGCCTGGCCCTTCAAAGGGGGTGCACGAGTTTCAGATATGCCCTCACCGTCAGGCCGGGGAGGGGGCTTACGGACTGTAAATCGTGGAGTCCGCGCAGCAATCCATTGGGCCCCCTTGCCCAGGGTTTCGACGCCAAGGACGGCAAGCGCGGCGTTCGTTACAACGAAGATCGACAAGTTCTCCGTTTTTTACGGATGGATGCTGCCAGTATAGCGAAGTTCTTGCAGAACACGCACTTCGATGTCAACTGCGTCGTGTATGTTGATGCAATGCCAGATGTGCCAGATGTTCGCCGACGCAGATCAATGAAATCATAGCTTCGTTGAGCCCACGCTTTCGGACGCCGTGGAGGTCCCCTGTGCGACAGGCATCCCATGGATGGGTTGATTCAGCTAAGCCCCCAACACCCTAAACCCTAAACCCCTGCACACATCTTTCTCCGCGAGCTCAAGCAACGCATGTGTGGTATCACCTCACGCCCCCTTTCCCTCCAACCGGTAGATGCCCTGAAACCCTATAGACCCTGAACCTTTTAGGGTCTAGGGTTTAGGGAAATCTTACGCCGCATAAGATCAAGCTAAGAAGCCCTGCAGAGCCCAGCGAACCTTGAACCACACAGAATGCCTGCAAACAGAAGCAAGCCTAAAGCCTGAAGCATTAGACCCAAGCTCCAGAAAGTCTAAAGGCAGCCTAAACCCAAAACCCTAAAGCGAACCCTAAAGCCCTAAATTCCCAACCTCTGTAAGGTCTTGTAACATTGTTGTCAGATTCCACTAAGTTTCAGCCCTGAACCCTAAAAACCCTAGATTCCCCTAAAGCCCAACTGAACCGTACAAGACAAGCCCAAAAGCCCTCACGGGTAAAAAACAACCTATGAACAAAGCCTTACGTCCCAAACCCTGTGGAGCCAGGGTTTAGGTTTAGGGTTTCTTGAAAACGCACTTAACCGGTGCGAAAGCTTATAAACTATTGCAGACTTCGGTAGAACGCGCAGAAGCCCACACAACGTTCCACATTCCTTAGAACCCCCTCAGAGCCTCATCTATAAAACCCTAAACCCTAAACCCTCGACCCTAAACCCTAAACCCTAAACCCTCAACCCCTAAACCCTAAACCCTCAACCCCTATAGCTCTTTAAAACCAAAGTAATAGTAAGACGCTGCAGACAGCCCGCCAGAGGTCCGGCGCTCGTGAGGGATGGCAGGTGAACCTGGTGGAGACCTTCAAGATAGACAGCCACCTGGTTGCTTTTTAAGGCTTAGGGTTTAGGGTTTTAGGGTTTAATAGTTAGGGTTTAGGGTTTAGGGCTTTAGGGGTTTTGGTTTAGGGTTTAGGGTAAATATGTACACGAGCAAGCAAGCAGATATTTTCAATTTGTATCTATATTCAGTTTCGTTTGTTCGGTCTATCTATCGGTCTCGCAGGGCTTTACAGGGTCGTGGACTTTTGTTGGCTGGTTTTTAAAGGGTCCCAAAGGATTGAAGGGTTGTAGGGTCTGGCTTGTTTTGATTCCGTGTTTCGATTCGTGGGCATAGGATTGTGGGTTTAGTCAGGTTATTGTTCCGTTTGTGGGTTTGCAGCTGCAACCATACAAAGAGCAACACTTGCAGTACTATGCCTTGCCATCAGCACAATTGTAGTGTTTCGTGTGACCACCGCTGGCATCACCGCCACAGTCGCCATCACCACCAACCACCAATCTGCATTGTATCAAACGTATTGTGATTGTAACGACAACAACTTGCACTCTCGCCCCTGCTCTCACCATTTCCGCTTTTTCCGGCGCGACGACGACGACGACGACAACGGCACTACCGCTGCCACTACCACCACTACCGCTGCCACTGGCACTACCAGCAGCCCCACTACTGGCATTGTAGCTAGGTTCCACGATAATTACCTGTGCCTCTACCACTGCTACTGCTATTGCCACTGCCACCACCGCGACCAGTACCAGTATCACTACCACTGGCACGACCACGACCACCACCACTACCAGTCCCTACTGCTACCGGAACTGCTGCTACTTCTTCTGCGACTGCTACTGATACTGCTACTGCCCTAAACCCTAAACCCTAAACCTCCTCCTCCTGAAGACTCCTGCTGCTACAACTGCAACGACGAAGACGATAGCCATGACAAAGGCGACGACGACTGCTGCTGAAAACTCCCGTCTCGCCAACTGGTGTTAGAGAACCCACTAGAACAGACTCTAAACCGGGTTTAGGGCTCAGGGTTTGGGGTTTAGGGTTTAGGGTTCAGTTTTTAGGGTTTAGGGTTTAGGGCTTAGGGCTTAGGGTTTGGGGTTTAGGGTCCCAAATCCAATACCGTCATCCCTCTGCCCAAGAACCTGGTGGTCTCAGGTAACAGGACGGCTTTGGGCCAGTCGCTTGGTGGCATTGGCGTCGAGGAGCTGCGGTTGTGGGTTCAGTTCGGGGTTAAGGTTTGACTGGGTTTTAGGGTTTAGGGTTTTGGGTTTGGGGTTTGGGGTCTTTAGGGTTTAAGGGGCTTTAGGGTTTAGGGTTTAGGGTCTTAGGGGTTCTAGGGGTTTAGGGGTTTAGGGTTTAGGGGTTTTACTGTCTTGGGTTTAGCGGTTTGTGGTCTAGGGCAACTCTTCAGCCTACGCCCAAACCCAGGACTTGTTGAAGCGGGGTTTCAGAAACTAGGCGCCCCAGCAGGACCCTTTGCCCTTTTTAGTTTGGGGTCCCTTTATTAAAACCGAATATTAAGACAAGGGTACCCTTATTATTCAGGGGTTACTAGGGAACCTAGTTTAGAGTGTTTACTTTTCGTAACGCCCTAAACCCTACACCCGAGAATCCCGGCTAAAGCTGTCAAGGGTGTTTACTTGTCGTAACACCCCCTCCCTAAACCCTAAACCCTTTAAACCTGAAAACCTTATGATTATGGTCTAACGCCAGAGAACCAAAGCCCCAAAACCCTACAAATACTGGCATCACTCTATGAAAAAGCTTGCCTCAAAAGCATTGTGAATTGAATATCTCTATGTCTCTATCTCTCCATCTCCCTCTCTCTCTCTGTCTCTATCCTTCTTTCAGACTATCTATCTATCTACCTATCTATCTACCTGTTACTTACTGAACATAGCACCCTTCCCTGCCCCCTCAAACCCTAAACCCCTAAACCCCTAAACCCTAAACTCTAAACCCCTAAACCCTAAACCCTAAACCCCTAAACCCCTAAACCACTAAACCCTAAACCCTGAACCCCACCCCCCCCCATGCAACCTAAAATCTTGGCACCTCCCGGCCTGCCCAGGCTCAACCGCTCGGATGTGCTGGAGGCCATGGAGTCTTCCTTTTGGGTTCCCAAAAATCGTTCCCAAAAAGGGGTTCCTAAAAAGGCGTTCGGAAAAACGGGGGGTCCTAGAATGGCGGGATTCCTAAAAGGGCGGTTCCTCAAGCAGGTTTAAGGGCGGTTTAGGGGTTTAGGGTTTAGGGTGAGAGGGTTTTAACGATGTAGGCGTAGGGCTTAGGCTTTAGGGGTGAGGCCGATTCCTTCAAGGGCTCTATTGGAGGCACTGCAAGGTTCGTAGAGGGTTGCTTGAGGGTCTGCAGGGCTTTTAGGGTTTGGAGCTTTAGCAATCTAAACCCCCAAAAAAACCCTACACCCTAAACCCCTAAACCCCTAAACCCTAAAGCTCAAACCTTAACCGTGGGTTTAGAGTTTTGCGTTTTGCGGTTGGGCCTTTGGAGCATGAGGATTATTTTGCAGGTAGGGCTCAGGAGAGATGGTTCGCAGTTGATTGAATTTACTCGTCGGAGGGCCCAAACCCAGGACCCTCCTTGTACCCTCAAATAGGGGTATATGGTCCCAAATAAGGGGTGCTTGGGGTCTACTAGAGGGTAGATGGAGGGTCTAGGACCTCCTTGCTAAACGCAGTGATCCTCCGAATGGAAGGCCCAAAACCCAAAAAAAGAAACACATGCAACTAACTTCCCCTCAGACCTCCTAGGATGAATCCCGCCAGGGCCGACGGTCTAGGGTTGAGTGTTTAGGGCTGTAAACCCTCAAGAAACGTCCTGAACTCTGCACCCTAGAACTCTCAGTGCAAGGCCATTAGACCTTACGCCCTAAAACCTCAAGCCCCAAGCCCAAAACCCTCAAACCCTAAGCCAGAAACCGCAAAACCCATGCAAAGCCCAAAGCCCTAAGCCCTAAATCCTAAACCCTAAACCCTCCAGCCCAAAAGCCCTTTTTGCCCAAAACCCTAAACCCTAAGCCTTTAAGCCCAAAACCCCTAAAAGCCCACAACCCAAAACCTTGAAGCCCTTGAACCCTAAACCCTAAACCCCTTAAGCCCTAAGCCCTAAAAACCCTCGGAGGATCCTTCCAAGCTTCTGGAGCTCAGCGGGGTGCGGCTGATGCGCCTGGGCGAGTTTGGCGGTTTCGGATTTGGGGAGCCCAGGCTTCTGGGTTTTTTTTTGAAGGGCAGGATAATGCAGGATATATGTATATATATATACATACATATTTATGTATATATGTATAGATAGAGTTCCCCTAAACCCCAAACCCTAAACCCTGAACTCTAAATTTCGGGTTTGGGGAGCCCTAAACCCTACATCCTACGCCCGAATCCTGGAAGGAGCCCTCAAAAGGTGTCGCACCCTTTTATGGTACACCCTAAACCCTAAGCCTTGGACCCTATGACCCTGAAGCCCTCGGCCTTAAACCCTACAAGCCCTAAACCCTGTAGTCACGGTATCGAAAATTTATGGTACACCCTACACCCTAAACCCCAAACTCTAAACCTTAAGCCCTGAACCTTAAACCCTAAACCTTAAACCCTCTAAACCCTAAACCTTAAACCCTCTAAACCCTAAACCTAAAACCCTATAAACCCTAAACCCTGTAGTCACGCTCGTTTTCTACGGAAGCGGCGAAGCCATTTAAGGTAATGCAGGATTTATATCATCAAGAGTAGTTATTCCCACGAAAGGCCCTTCTTGGGGGGAGCTGTAGGGGCTTGGGATAGTAGTCCATTCTCCCGCCCGAGGTTCGAGCCGCAGGACTCGGCCACAGCCTTGGCAGCTCGAGGGGTTCCCATGAAAGGGCCGCTATGAGGGTTTAGGGTTAAGGGTTGAGGGTTTAGGGTTTAGGGTTGAGGGTTTAGGGTTGAGGGTTTGGGGCTGAGGGTTTAGGGTGTAGGGTTGACGGTTTAGGATTTAGGGTTACTACTACATAGGGTTTATTAGTTTTATTGAGGGTTGCTACAAGGGGCCCTATAAGGTTTACGATAATAGGGGTGTTATAAGGGTTTGGCATAGAGCCTTGATTATTAGAGTAGGGTTGGGGCATAATATACTAGCGCTTCTCGAGATTTCTTGTCTTTGGGGAGTGGGAGTTAGGGTTCAGGGATTTGGTTCTGTTGGGTGTTAAGCTTATACGATCTTGTAGCTTCTCAACGCGTTGTTGGTGGTCTAGGGTTTAGAACTTTTCGGATTGGCAGGTTTGCTATACAAGGTTGTAGGTTGAGCTTTGGGTATTTGGGCGTTAGGGTTGCATCGTCTTCGGTTTAGTTGTTCAGGATTTCAGGGTTAAGTTAAGTGCATGTTCGATTCGGCTGTGTAAGGCCTTGGTGGAGATGCGAATCTACTAACTAATATGTATATATATATATGAGTTAAAATTATGTACTTAAATCCAGGGGAAGGGGCTGACGCCAGACCCTCCAAGTGCATCCATGCCCCAGTTGCAGAACTACGGTGGGCCTCTGCCCGCTACTTACAACCAGTTCAGGTTCCAGGCCGAGCAGACAGAGACGAAATTCCAACTATCTGCTACAAATAATATCGGGGCCTTAATGATTCGAATAGGGTTTGGGGTATATTCTACTAGAATTATACTAAGGAGCCCCCAAAACCCTGTTCTGATTATTAAGGCCCCTACATGAGGGTATCGGCTGCCTTTTCTGCAATCTGAGTTGTGCGTTTGCTCGGGACACCAACCAGTACAGGCTTTGACCCATACTTCCATAGCTTATCATCTCTTCCTCCCACGAGGCTTGCCGACAGCTGCGAGAACAAAGATGTGGGGGTTTCCGAAAATAGGGGACCCTAATATAGTACCCTAAATAGTAGGATCCCTATTCCAAGAACCCCAAAATAAGGAACCCCTATTTTCGGAAACTCCCATGTGTGCATCAACATCGGAAGGCATGTGAGCGGAGGTGATCTCAGGATGATGCCGGTGAAGCGAGGTTATGTTGCACATCCGCCTTGGAGGGCCATGTCCGAATGCTGGGAGGATCGCAACATTCCCCCTGAGAGGGCCAACCTTGTCGGACGGTTTAGGGTTTATGGTTTAGGGAAGGATGTCCATCGGTCAATCCAAACCCTAAGCCCTAAACCCTAATCTATAAACCCTAAACCCTAAACCCGAGGCGCAAGATTGCCAAGGAAGCGTAGTCCATGCCCGTCGAACCCCGAGACTTTCAAGAATCGAGTGCGACGAGGGAGGATCGAGACAAGGACTCTGAACTCCAAACCCTAGGTCCTAAGCCCTGAAACAGAGACCCTTGTAGATCCTTTTAAGGAACCCTCGACATTCCTTATTTAAGGGGATATTGGGCTCTCTGGGGGTTACGGCTTGCCCTCCAGGGCTCCTTCTGCTGGCATGGGAGTGTAAGCCTATTCAAACAGTCTCACTAGAGGTTTAGGGGTTTAGGGGTTTAGGGTTTAGGGGTTTAGGGGTTTAGGGTTTAGGGTTCAGGGTTTAGGGTTTACCCATATGCCCCTAAGTAGTTCCTGGTTGGGATTACCTTTCAGGATTCTAAATATAGACCATAAAAAAGAGCTACTTAGGGGTGTATGGGTAAAGCCTCCCAGAGAGCCCAATACCCCTGAAATAAGGGAATTGGACCTTAAGTTATAGCGGCCTCAATATTTTGATTTAAGGTCTATTCCTTAATTGAGGCGTATTGGGCTCTCTAGGCTTAGCCCCAATCCCTGCAAGCCCTAAACCCTAAACCCCAAAGCCTATACCCCAAACCCTAAACCCTAAACCCCAAACCCTAAACCCTAAAACCTAACCCCAAACCCTACACCCCCAAAGCCTAAACCCCAAACCCTACACCCACCGTTTTTACACACCGAGGGCGCCACCGAGTACTATCGCGCCACAGAGTCGAGATTTGAGCAGACAGTCTGCCCTAGCTCGAGCCGCTCCGTTGCACTTTAGGGTTTGGGGTTTATGGTTTAGGGTTTAGGGTTGGGGTTCTGGGTGTAGGGTTTAGGGTTGCTAGTTGGAATAGGCTTTTGGGGGGGGTTCCTTTGAAGGTTCCCTGAAGGGCCCTATGTGAGCTACTCAAAGGGTTTGGGGTCTAGCCTTAATAATTAAAATAGGGTTTGGTGTTTTTATTAGACTCTAATTATAGCCCAAGCAGCTCCCTTGCGCTACTTACAGCCGGATGTTCATAAGGTTTAGGGTTTAGGGGTGTATATCGGGTTTTGCAATGGTTCGTTTAGGAGTTTTATGTCGGTTCTCGGGAGCGTGCTTGGTTGTAGGGTCTAGACCCCAGAGAGCCCAATACCCCCTTAATTAAGGAATAGACCTCAAAGCATAATATTAAGGCCCCTATAATTCAAGGTCTTATTCCCTTATTGAAGGGGTATCGGGCTCTCTGGAAGGTTTTTGTTTAAAGGGCTTTGATTTGAGTCTGGGGTTGCAGGTTCGGGATCTAGCTGCTCGAGGTTGAGGGGTTTAGGGTTTCGGGTTTTAGGGGTTTAGGGGTTTGGGGTTTAGGGTGTAGGGTTTTAGGGGTTTAGGTTTGGGTCACTCGAAGTCGGGTGTCAGCATTTCCGGCTTTTTGGCGTAGGCCTTCTTGAGCCTGGTACATGATATTCGAGACTGCGCCCGCAATCAAGGGCCTTCGAAACAGGGGATCCTCCACATCAGGGGTCCCTCATAGGGTATACTAAACCCTAAACCCTAAACCCTAAACCCTAAACCGTGAGTTTCGAAGTGACGGGCTCCGTTGGAGACCTGCAGCAGGATCCTCAGTTTGGGAGCCAGGCCGCCTGAAGGATCCAAGCCCCAATGGCCTTCCTTTATTATAGTCTAGGGTTTAAGGTTTAGGGGTTTAGGGTTTAGGGTTTAGGGGTTTAGGGTTTAGGGTTTAGGGTTTAGGGCCCCCCTTGTACTCGGCTTTGACCATACATTCACAGTGTGGTATGCCGCTGCCCACATTGCAAGCTGGTCCCAGCTACAAGCAGGGCAGGGTCGTTTATGTAGGAAGTTGCAACCTTACTAAAAGAAAACTACATAGATTATTCGTATACAGGTCAAAATGGAACCCTAAACCCTAAACCGTGAGGTTTCCCTAGTTCCCCTTTGTTTTGCAACATGTTTTCCATGAACATGAACTTTTGAATGCAGTGATCACGTACCACATGCAGCCCGCAGGCTTCAGGACTTTGAGTCCATGAAAAATTCTTTTCAGCCTGGGGGCCTCTGATTGCGGTGCCGTACACTGGTGCCAGGCTTCCTCCGACGGCAAAGGGTTTTGAGGGCTTGCTCTTGCTGCAAGGGGAGTGAGACTGGCAGGTGTGGCAGACAAGTCTAGAGGACTCTGGGTGCTAAAGGTGGCCTTAGGCCTCGTGCTCGCCAGCCCGTTGGGCTGGCAGATGGTTTCAGCTTGCATCTCCGCTTGTGCTCCTGGAAGCAGCAGGGCCTATGGCATTATCAGACTTGGCGCCCGTCCAAGAGCTCTTGCTCTGTGAACTTGCCGCGACCCAGGCGCAACGGAGTGCTGGTGTCACACAGGTGAGTCGCTTGCTGCAGGAGTTTCGTGAGGAATGCCTGGAATGCCATAGCGGACGTGCATTTCCGCTTGAACAACATGAAAACTCAGTTGCTTCGGTCACTTGATCGAGCGGCTGCTCATGCAAGCATGCACTTCAAGTTCGCAGTTTTGGAGGCTGATAAGATCCCCAATAGAACCCTTATAGATAATTCCTTCTTTAAGGGGTGTATTGGCTTCAAACCCTAAAACCCTAAACCCTACACCCCTAAAACCCTCAGACCTTATAAAGCCCTAAAGCCCTAGAACCCTAAAACCCTAAAAAGACCCTGAAAAAACCCTTGAAAACCCGTAAAACCCTTAAGAAACCCTAACAACACCTTAAACCCTAAACCTTTAAGGGGTAGATTGGCCTCTCTGGGTCTTTGGCCCTGTTCAGAAGCCAGGATTCGACCCTCTGGGGCCCGATCTCTTGTACCCAGAGAGCCCGATACCCCCTAAATAGGGGAATTATACCTTAAACTATAGGGGCCTTAATATTATGATTTAAGGTATGTATTCCTTAATTCCCTGAAAAAGAACCCTTATAGAGACCCTTATAGATCCCTCTAAGGAACCCTATGATTTAAGGTCTATTCCTTAATTAAGGGGTATTGGGCTCTCTGGGTAGGAGCCCTTCGAAGGGCGCCTTTAAGGAACCCCCGTAGCTTAGGGGCTTTGGGTTTAGGGTTTAGGGTTTAGGAGGGTTTGGTAGGGTTTAGGGTTTAGAAGGGTTTAGGGTTTAGTAGGGTTTAGGGGTTAGGGGTTAGGGTTCAGTAGGGTTTACGGTTTCGTAGGTTTTAGGGTTCAGGGTTTAGTAGGGTTTAGGGTTTAGGGTTTAAAGGTTCGGAAGGGTTCAGGGCTTAGGGTTTAGTAGGGTTTCGGGGTTTAGGATTTAGGGTTTAGGGGTTTAGTAGGGTTTAGGGTTTATTGTTTAGTAGGGTTTAGGGTTTAGGGTTTTGTAGGGTTTCGGGGTTTGGGGTTTAGGGTTGAAGGGTTTAGTAGGGTTTAGGTTTTAGGGTACGTGACCCTTAGAGATCCTCTATAGTTCCCATATGGACCCCCGACTTCTAGAACCCTTGGTAAGACTTCAGCTAGGTGCCCCAGTAGTACTCTTTTGCCCTTTTTGGTCCCCTTATTAAAACCGAATATTAAGAAAAAAGTGTACCCTCAGTATTAAGGGGTTACTACTAGGGAACCTAGTCTGCCAAAGTCATAAGGCCTCGACATCAAGTGGCTGACGGACGGAGATGGTTCTCACTCACCGGAGCCCTGGAGAACAACAGGGGAGGGTTCCAAATGATGAGTAGTGATCTTTCCAGGGCATAGTATACCTCATAACTAAGATTTAGGGTTTAGGGTTCAGGGTTTAGTGTTTAGGGTTTAGGACCCTGTTCTAGTTTTCAAGGCCGATGTATCATGAGAAGGAGGACGGGGCTCTCTGGGCAATGGCTCATTGCTCAGTTCATGGTGCCGGGATCCGGGGCTTTTTCTGTTGGGTTGGTTAGAATTAGTGCTGCTACCACCCGCTTATGATCCCTATACAAGTTTTGCAGAAAATAGGAACCCAGAGAGCCCAATGCCCCTTAATTAAGGAATATACCTTAAACCATGATATCAAGGCCCCTATAGTTTAAGGTATATTCCTTATTTAAGGAGTATTGGGCTCTCTGGGAGCAACCGGCAGAAAACCCTAAACCTTCAACCCTAAGCCCTAAACCCCTAAGTAGTCATTCTCCTTGTCCTGGTTCTAGACACGCAGACAGTCGTAGCACTTGCAGCTTTCACGAGGAGCCGACCAGTTCTGTTATTTCATGATAGAAAGGTTTAGGGTTTAGGGTTTAGGGAATATCTATAGGTTCCTGTTTCCTGTCCAGCCGTCAAAGGTAGTTTTGAAAAATATTGGAAAGCACACTGCGCGAAGCCTCTGCGAAGCTGAATCGGAATTGAGAATAGCACAGTGGTGATCGGCATTGACTATGATACGGCTGTCAGCATGAGGAAAGTAATTAGTCCGAGCAGCCATACTAGTAGCCTACTAGTAGCTATCACAGCACTAACAGCTGCAGTCGCAATGTTAGTGCTGGTGAGGATCTCAGTCGTGAGGAAGTCGTTAGTCCAGTACATGGACCTTCAAGTCTTCTGTGCAATAATCCTAGGGCTCAGGGTTTAGGGCTTGGGGTTTAGGGTTTAGGGTTCTACAATCTCAAAGGTAAATGCCTCCTGATTTTGAGCACTGCCTTTTTAAGGAGTCCCGCTGGGGCATCTTCGCGCTCATCACGCCCGAGGGAACGCGCCACAACTGCACAACATCGGAGAGGGCCTTTTGAGTGTGCATTTGCGTTGTCCTTTCTGCTGTGCCGACAACAACAGACCCGTGCTTCGTCACCCGGGCGTCAAAGTTGAGTCTCCGGCACCGCAACAAATGAGTGTACAGGTATATGTTCCAACTATGAGCAGTTATATTAGTATGGATGTATCAACTCATGTCTTGCATTGCTGCTTACAAACCGGGCCAACAAGTTGACAAAGCAAACGAGAGATACTCGAACACATTACAAAAGCTTAGTGAGCAAGTCTTAGATGGGAGAGAGTTCTATGCATGTGCAGGTGTACATCTGTATGTATACATGTAACATTTACAGACAGAGTTGGACTCAAGTACGTGTTCCTGAGTAAAAAACTTATCTCCATGTGTTACATGTATGCATGCATACATACGTACATACATACATACATACATACATACACATACATACATACATACATACATACATACATACATATACGCACACACAGATAGATATATATATATATATATATAT